>CAJJDP010000102.1:4182-320389 GCA_905182995.1 Paramecium octaurelia
GTTTATTCAATTTGTTACTCTCCTGATGGTACTACATTAGCATCTGGTAGTGCAGATAAGTCTATCCGTTTATGGGATGTTAAGACAGGATAATAAAAAGCCAAATTAGATGGTCATTCAAATGGGGTTAATTCAATTTGTTACTCTCCTGATGGTACTATATTAGCATCTGGTAGTGATGATCGGTCTATCCGTTTATGGGATGTAAAAACATCAAAGGAAATACTTAAATCAGATAGTAATTATAAAGATTTGCTTGCCCAGTTTAACATACCTCTTTAGAATAGCTCCTTATTGCCAAATGGTATTAATTATTAATTATTATTTAGTTAATCCTGATCTTACAATACTTAGAATATGCTAGAATCCTATTTTAGAAGCATCAGGAACACTTATCCTATAAGGACAGTTCATTAATCATTAAGGGAAAGATTTAAAACCTTTGTTTAAATCCAAAGGAAGTTGCTTTTTAGAAGACTTAAAGCAAAAGAAGTGAATTTGAATATTCATTAAAACATTGCAATTATAATTTTAATCATTTTCTTATAACTTTTTGCATAATATGTGTTTTTTGTTACTCTTTAAATATTTGGATAATATTGAGATGTTAGAAAAACTTTTATACATTCATATTTATAGATGTACAATACACTATTAAATTTATAATATAAACAGAGTACATAATTTATTCCTGTTTATAAACAGCTAATTATGATTACTAATAGTTTAGTATAATTTAGATTTTCAGTTCATAATAAACATAATAATACATTTAAGAACAAAGTTAAGAAGAAAGATACATTTCAAAAATTAAAAAAAAATATCCTTAATTTTAGAATGATCTTAAATGAAACAAAGTTAAAAAATTGTGATGAATGATTTTAACATTACTCTTCTCTAATCTAGGTAATATTTTGTAACCTGTTAAATATTATTTTCAATTGATATTAAAAGTATTAGATAGAATAAAGGACTGAAAAGATATATTAATCATCAATAAGTATTCTAACACCTAATAGGATTTAGAGATCATAATTATATCCATCCCTAACAATAATCTTAAATCAGCTCTATATGAATTACATCCAAAGGAGCTACTTTCAATAATAATTTTGCCTATAATGAACAGATTAATCACTAAGATCAGAACTATTTAATTTACCTCAAGCTGAATTTTTTTAGAAATTAATTAATATCTACAAAACAATAATACCAGTCAACTAATTCAATTTTATTAATTGTGTATAAAATGACAAAATTACCCAAGATTGGATTTCATAAACATAATTGAGAATATTAAGAAATAACAAAATTGTTCTTCCCTATAACTATGAATTTAACACTAAACAATAAATTTTTAAAATTAACTACATTTATTTATATTCCATAAATGTAGTATTTCCTCTTAAAAGTTTTAATGTTATGGCACAAACAGTAAGAGAGATAGAGTAGCTTGTTATAACAAAAAGGATATCTTTGTATTTTAGAATAAATTTGGTTACATCCATTCGGTGAAGAATTATTTTAATATCCTGTAGAAATGTTATCTTCAAATAATCGTTATAAGGATAACCCTTCAACTAGTTAATAGAATGTTCTTCCAGAAAGTGATATTTCTTTTCACTATTCGTAGCTCTACCAATCTAAAAATTTCCTAAAATCCTAATTTAGAAGCTTTAGGAGCTCTGGCCTTGAAAGGATAGTTTTTGATTATAGTGGATATTATTTAAGATCATTATTTAAATCTAAAGGTAGTTTAATTTTAGAGAAGGGTCTAAAATAGAATTAAAAGTCATTAAACAACTGTTAATTGTGAATGTTTACTCAACAAAATGGTTCTAAAAATTTTTTAATTTGTGTAAGTAGAATATCTGTAATGCTTCGAAATTCTTCAACTGAGAAAGAGATCTCTTATTTTCAGAAAACTTTACATATTTATAGAAATAATATCAGTTAAAAGCGAGAGTAATTTTAAACACAAGCCTGAATAAATCTAATTTAGAAAATGTTTCACTCTTTAAACTTACATAATTCTTAACCCTCTGTGAGTTCAGTAATTCAATGCTAAAGATTTAAATGCTTGAAAGTACTAAATTGAACATATGAATGTTTAATCATAAATGCATATCTAGGTGATTATTTGAAGCTGGTGATCATTTATTTTATTCTATATTTTAAGAAATCAACTATGCACAAGGTTAATGAGTTTCCCTTGTACAATTTACAATACTAAATCGCTTATCTATCTTCCATAATATTTTAATGTTAGATTCTTTTGGTTTGTAATATAAAACTCAAAATATAGTAATAGAAATTCATTATTAATTTTAAAAAAAGAAAATGTATTGTGTACAAGAGTAGGTTGGAGAGTTGTATAAGATTTTGTCTTTATCCAATGAGGTTGATGTTGTAGTCCTCCCTATCCTCATAGAGACATTAAAAAAGGAGAGAATTTAAGACTGCCTAAAATTTCTCTAAGAAGATCAAAACAAATTCCTTTTAGAAATAAAGAGTTAAAAGATAGAAAACTAATCTCTGCTTGAAAAAGTATAGACTCTTAATGGAGAGAAGAACATTAAGATAATAACAGGTGTCCTCAAAACATTTAAGGATCATGACTTTAATACACAGAATTACTCTATGAATGATTATGAAGAATTTAAAAAGATCTAATCAAAAAAATATCATTGAATAAGAAGATAATAGAATTCCTAAAATTTTTAGTTAATTTGACTGCTTTAGATGAGACCTATATTTGGTGTGGATCAAATTCTCTTCATTTGCTAGTTTAAATGAAAGTGGATTTGAGGGAATAAAATTTTGAGAATATCAGGATAAGAAATACCTCTTTAGTTGGTGGGAATTTTGTAAGATGAATATTCAATGGATCAGAATTTGATGGAATGAACTTGAATTAAGCTAAAATGTTTAATTGTAATTGGAAGAATATCAAGATACATGAGTTAAATAAATTAGATGGTCATTGTGGAATAGTCAATTAGGTATGCTTTTCTCCAGATGGTAAATTATTAGCGTCTTGTAGTGATGATAATTCGATTATATTGTGGGATGTTAAAACAGGAAAAATAAAGTCTAGAATCAAGGTAAAGGAAAAAGGAAAATCAGTATGCTTCTTACATAATACTTTAACAGTATTATCTTCTAATAAAATGAGTAGGATGATTCTTTTTCAAATATTGTTGATGACATATGTAAATGTTTAACTCACACCTGAAAGTAGAATAAATTTGTAAGGGTTGGCTATTGGTAACGAATGCACTGATCCAACTGTATGTACACATGCAGCTAGGCAATTCTAAGTTCATTTTTTTCACTAAATTGGAGGTATAATTTTATAAGTGAAGAATTATATGAAAAGGTAAGAAGTGTGAAAAATAATGTGTTGAAGTCAAAAACTGATATTGGGGAAGTTGAAGAGCAAATTACAGGAAAGGAATAAAATTAAAAGCCAACCAATACAATATGTATGGACCATGTTACACCTATACTCCTGAAGGAAGTAAAATAGCATCAAGATCTCACGGCTTGATGTCAGATACTGAGGATGCAGATATTCCTGCATGTGCTGATATTTGGATTATAATATCATTTAAGGTCGAATTAAGTTAGGGATGTAAAATTTCGATTATATTTGAGTTATTAAACATTAAATCAGAATCAGCAGAATGGGAAGTTTGCTCAAAGAAATTTGATGTTTATAAAGAAAATCCAAAAGAGTCTTATTATTTATATGAAGAAATTTTTAGCATTAAATTAAAGTCTTGATATATAGTGGTGACGTCGATGGAGTAGTTCCTGTTACCGGAACTATGTATTGGTTTAATAAATTGCAGAAAGAATTATGTATCATATTAATATTTATTGTATCAGCTTTGTTAATTTAAACCTTTGGAGGCCTTGGTTTGTACCAGGAAAGAGAGATGTTGATGGAAATTAAAATGATGGGTAAGTGGTAGATTTGGATGGTTTAACATTTATGAGGATTAGAAATGCAGGTCACATGGTACCTCTAGATAAAAGAGAAGAAGCAGAAATATTTATAGCTAAGTTTGTAAAGCATTTATTCCCAAGAATTGATTGATTTTATAAGTTGTAGCTTTTTAAAATAAACAATAATTTAAGGATTTGCAATAAGCAATAAACTTAATTATATTAATTAGTAAAAATAATTTAGGATTTTGATTGAATATAAATCACATACATTTGAAAATGCATTATCATACTTTTCCTATAATTTAATTAAATGCCAAAATCAGTTTTATAATT
This sequence comes from Paramecium octaurelia, assembly GCA_905182995.1. Classification (NCBI taxonomy): domain Eukaryota; phylum Ciliophora; class Oligohymenophorea; order Peniculida; family Parameciidae; genus Paramecium; species Paramecium octaurelia. The sequence continues at coordinate 8,470 of CAJJDP010000102.1, forward strand.
AAATATTTGAGAGGATCCGTACTATTTTCTTCATCTAATTCTGGTAACAAAAATTTACTCTAAATTCACTGCTGTGATTCGAGTTCATAATTATACCCTGTTCTGCCTCTGAAAGTTGCTCCTATTAAGTTAAGGGATATTTTGTAATGGCAGATGCTTTGGTTCAAATATTATGTATGAATACTCCCTTTTGGTGACAATAACAGCTGTCAATATTAGCAAGAGACATTAAGAACATATATACTTATATTACCAATGCTAATATTCTGAAAAATGTGTAGAATTATCTGCTGGCAATACTTGCTTATGATTCATACCTGAATTACCTTTCAATTAAGCAATGAACACACTCCAAAATTCTAACAAATATCTGCAATCTTCATCAGAAAACTCAACCAGCAGGGTTCTAATATTTATGTTATAATTATTAATTGTTTTTTGTAGATTGTAAATTGTACTATATTTGTGGTTCATATTGTATTGATTTTTATATAGGAGGAGTTTGGACATCTAGAGGCGAGTGCTGACTTTGCATATCATGAATGTTATCCTGTTTACAGTGTCCAGCAAATTTGAATCATTTAAGTGGTTGTAGATTTTAATTATTTAATCGCATGGACTAAAGCAATTCGCAAACCTGTGATAAGCAAAGATATACCTCTTACGATTCTGTTCAATTTTTTTAGAATAATCAGCTACTTTGCTTTGAGGACCAGTTTAGGTATTTTGTCAATAGTAATTCTTAATATTGAGCTTGGCTTATTTTTTATTCCAAAAATCATTAGAGCAAAAATGATTGACATATAAATTTGTACTCTATAGTGAAAAGAATAACATAAGAGAGCCAGTTATGTAAAAAGTAAACTATTCAAACATAATTGATCACAAATCTTGATTATTTGTTTATGTAATACTTATTTACAATATACTCACAAGTGAGGTATTCTACTATTATCTCTAAAGTTCAGGTCTAAATCTATTACAAACTCAACTATATATAGCCCTATTTTTAACGAAATGATTAATCTGCTTTAAACATTCTGATATCTTGATAGATTGCTACATAAAGTTGAGAGCAGGATTTTCAAACAAGAAACTCAGTTGATATTAAATTAGTTGTAGATTAACCCAAGCAGAGTGTGCAAATGCCATAGTCAGTCCAGCAAGATCGAGCATAAGTCTCTGCAAGAAGATGCAGTTCAGAATGTAAGATATATATTTAAAAAGAATTTTTTTTAAGAAAAATCTAGGATTAAATATGATGCATAACAATGGTTCAAAGAGATTTTAACCTGGCATACTATGCTCTATATGGATAATTATAGTACATTTATTGATAGTGTAAAGGGATGCAATTTTATTATTAATTGAATTAAATATTAATTCATAGTGCGAGTAAAGAATATCAAATGAAAAGTATATTCCGAAAGGAAAAAATTTATGAGCAAAATTAACAATCAGATATATGTATAATTCATGGCTTTGATCAGATTCCTTAATCTTAGCGTACTTACAAGAATAATTTCAAGTATCCAATGGAGGGAGAGATCATCAAATCCTCGGTTGATTAAACATTAGAATTTGCACCTCATCTGTTCGCCTGATAATTTGGAGTTATAAAATTGGTAGGAGTAAGTTCCAATAAGATGTTAAAGCAGACAAAATAATGTATCCGCATAAAGTGAGTACATTGACATCCTAAAATTTATTAAATAGTTGATGTCTTTTAACTAGAAACAAAGAAGCAGCATGACATTCAGCGTTAGGTTTTGGACGAGACTGAACTGCAAGGGTTCAATATTGGCAGCAAAGACTCAATCTAATATGTAAAATAAAGAGCAGCTTTGCATTCATCTAAATATATAAAATGCAAAGTTGCTTGACAAGTATAGTATTTACAATAGTAGACGCAAATACAGTTTATATTGAACTGAAAATTCTTAAATATATTTACATTGATCTTTTATTGTTTGCTTTTCACAAGCTTTTTACTTTAAACCTAACATAAGTTATATGCTTAATTATATTCTCCATCATCGTTAACTCCAATATTAAACTTGTTATTTGCTTCTAATCGATATTATTATTGGCAATTTTTTAAATAATTATTCCGCTATTTAATATCCCCAACCACCAAGTCTTTTGCCATTTTTATTTTCGTTGTTGCCAATTATTTAATTTTATTATACAATCCCTCATACATATCTATTCTCAGTCTAATTCTTCCTTGCTCAATTGACTTCATTGTTACTTTTTTAATAATGTATATAATAATTAATTCACAGAATTCCCTTGTAAATAAATACTAAATGGAACTATTATTACTTTGAATGCAAATTCAATATCATAGTTGCCTTTAATTTACTTTTTAAAAAATAGATAGGCAAATTAATATTAAATGAGAAGTTCAATAATAACGAAATTATTATTTAAATCAAAGACAATTACAGAAAAATATTACTTGATTATTTGTATCTTTTGCACAAGTTTAACAAAAGGATGATTTTGTTTAAACTAGGTAATAAATCTTATAGAATAACTTATCCGAATTACAACTTGAACTTGGAGAATTCAGTATAATGTATAATAGAGGGATAATAACGAGAAAAATTAGGTATCCAGATTGTTGATGTAAAGATAAATCTTTAACTTCCAATAAACTAATCGGATTTTTAATCTTTAGAAAACATATTCTAAAGTATTGTGAGCCTAGATCCTAATTTTTTTTAATTAATTAAACTTGCCTTCAGGGAAACCAAGTAAGATAACGCAACTAAACATACTCTCAGAATGACAAGTTGGAATGTTGGCTCAATAAAGTAAGGTACCAGCCAAGTAGCAAAAGAAAACAACGGCATATTATTGTTCTATAGAAGATAAAATCTATCCAAAACTCTCCTTCATTCACCTTTGGTCATAAAGAAAGGAAGTCTAAACACTAAAGAGGAGTTGCTATAAAAATACAATCATATTTGACTTGACTTGGACAAGTTATACCTCCTAATCTAACAGATTATGACTATATTGCTATTAATTATAGGAACAGCTGCTTAGAGTTGATCATTCTAAATTTCTACTCCCCTAACAAATAAATATTTAATAAGAATAAGAATTTTTTAAATCAATGGATATAAGATCTAATGTTCAATAAAAAGTAATGTTAAAGAATCATTATAAGTGGATAATAACGCACGGTTTGACTAATTGACTAACATTATGGAATAATCAGACCTAGCATTCACTAGAACAATCCGAGGGAATATAGTGAAATCTCTTAGACTCCATTTGTTACTCAGGACAAGCATACAGGTTAGTAAAATCTCCTGTTTACTAAACTCTCAGATCATGCAAGAATTAGCCTTCAACTATCTCTATAAGGAGTTCAAAATTAAAAAGAACATAGGATTGGCTGGATTAGCATTAAAATGTCATGATTTTTAAACATAGCACAACCATGTAAGATACAATCTAAGAAAACGACAAGTTTTTAAAAAAAATTCGTGTTAACTTTACCAAATCAGGCTAAAGGAAAATAAACGATTGAAGAAGAACTTATGAAATTGACTACATTACTTAATCAGCCAAACACCAAGTAGGCCTTCTAAAATATAAAAAGAATGGCAACTCAAAAAAGGAAGCTGGTATCTTTAGATGCTTCTAGGATGATCAATGTAATATACATACTCATTCAGATACTGAAAAAATGTACTGCAAGAATTAGACGGAATTTTGCAGAGAAGTGTATATCGGCCTCTCACCCTTACTAATTTGCCATTATATCGAATGAAGAGATTCAAAAGCTATAAAAACTCACCTCAAAGGATAAAGCTATTACTATAGATGGTATATCAGACACTTTTATTATATTCGGGTATATCCAGAAATACCTTCAAAATAGCAATTCAGACCTGTCACAATACTTAGCCTTTTCAAATTTTTAGAATTAAAACTTTTAAGCAAGATTTAAAGATTTCGCGAGCAGCATCTAAAATATGAACAAAATGGCTTCATGCCTGATAGAGGAACATAAATAAATTTAGAGAAATTGGTTTCTTACTTAGAAAATGAGAACAGAAAGGAGAGGAAATTTGTAATCTTTATAGATTTTTCAAATGCATATTGCACCATCATCAGAAACAAGTTATTTTGCATTATGAAAGAAAAATAAGTTTTAAACTTGAACGAATTAATATATCTATACTGATAATACTTAAGACCCTATTAAAAAAAGAATTTGGTGGTTTAAAAATGCAGTCGTTTAAGGATCCCCATTGTCACCATCACTATTCAATATTTACTTGGATGAATTTTTATAAGATTTATCTTCAAAACTGAAAAAGGAGCTGAATGTTAGAGCCTATGCAGATGATATAGTTTTTATTGTATACGATAAAGCTGTGGATCAGTTTATTTTTTTATTCGAGGAAATTAGTAGATAATGGAACTTAAAATTAAATAAAGCAAAGTCAGGAAAATTTCTTATTGGATAATGTAAATCCAGACCAGAAAATATAGAGGGTATATCAATCTTGAAGAATTATAACCATCTTGGAATCAATCTAACAGATAAAGCTTCAACATCTAACTAGATTAGCAAAATAATAGATAGAATTAATAATTTCTCCAATAAACTCAAATGAATCTCCTCTAAAATAGATATCAAGCAAAGAAGTATCCTTTTGGAAAATTTAAATAAAATCATTATCACCAAGTTGAATTTGGCTATTTAAAACAACCCTTAAAATCCCCAAAGAATGGTATCATAAAACAATAAAAAAAATTTCTAAAGACCATAACCAAGAATGCCATAATCGACACCAAATCGTATCATTGATATATTAATCAAAATAAATCGGTATAGCCAGGTTCCCAAATACCAAATGATTTATACTACTAATAAGAAAAAATATGCAAAATTCATAAATGTAAAGCGAATGAATAACATACAATTGAATAAGATTCTGGGCTCAAATTTGAAGAATTAAAGTCAATCTTCCAGGGGAGTATGTAGAAAAGCAAAGCTATCAAGATGGAAAAACGAATAGAACAAGCAATGTTATTGATTTTTTTCAAGCCAAAATTACAAGTTTTATAATAATTTTTTTTGATTCTGATTACTTTTTGATAATAGATCAATATGTCTTTTTAAACTCTTTCTGCGTTTTTAGGAGAAGGTCTACGCATTTCATGCTGAAAGTGATTATATTCAAATGTTCTGTTTGATCTTCTAGTGTATGCTAATTCTATAAGGAAATCAAACATATCATCCTAGAAATAATCTGCCTCTGTTTTATCCATTTTGAAATGTTCAGCTTAATCGCAATCAAACCATTTCTAAAATCTAAGAGCACATAAAGGAAGTAAGCTTATTGTGATTGATATGTTGGGTATGGCATATACACTTTTTGTTTTGGTGATAATCCAACTTGGAAACAATTTGTTCTTCCAGTAGGATTAGTTCCTCTAAATGAGAATAAGCAATCTTCAAGTGCTCCTAAATAACTATTCAAATTTAGAGTTTTACATCCTTCGAATAAAATTGTGTGACAATCATCATGTTCCATCAAAGAATATTTATTTGCTATTGAATCAAAATAAAAAAACTATTTATTGGATAAATTCTACCTTTGTACACAATCTAAACCAATCATTTAATAATTCTTTTTCCAGACTGAATCTGTTCTCAAGATAAAGTCTTTCTAGTAATCTTTCCAATTAACACCTTTCAATGTTAAATATACAATATACTTTTGTGCGAGAAATCGTAATTGGGTGGCATTTTATGGAAATCTTTTTGCAATGTAACAAGGAGAGGTTGAGTAGCCAGAAAATTTAATTAAAAATAAAATTTGATTTTCATGATTTTGCTCGATTAATGTTAGAATTACAAAATATTCAATGAGATTTACTATTTAAGATATAGGTAAATAATGAATATAAAAATAACACCTTTACTATTCCAGCCTTTAACTTAATTTCCATTTTTATTTTAATTATTAACTTAAAGTATTTTTTAATTCAGTAATTTAACATAAAATAGAATCTCTATTGATTATTTTATTTGTATTAGTAAAAAATGGGAGATGAAATAATTTAGGAGAAAATCCTTCAGAAAATATTAGAAACGATTTTCAAAGTAAAATTACCCAACAAACTCAATCTTCCCTGAGTATTTTAAAATGGATTCTCTTTCAAAGTTAAATGTGGAGAAATGAGAAAAACATAATGATAAATTTAGTATAAAGATGGAAAATAAAATATGCCATTGAATTTATATTTAATAATATTATTCTATTCAATCAGGTTGAGTCTTGTTATTTTATTCTTGATTGTATTAAATAAACTTTAATTCTTAACTATTGAAGTCATTAAATTACCCATTACTCTAATAAAATCTATGAAAGCGAGAAAAAATTTCTAAAAACATGAATAGAATGATTTTAAAGTAGGAGCAATGATGATTTTTGCATCCAATTGAAATATTGCCTCATTTTGTAATAGCAAATAGTCTTAAATAGTAGGATATTGCCATTGTATTTATAAAAATTTTGCTTATTTAAATTCATGCCCTTAAAGCATTAAGGTAGTAAAAACTCACATACCCCTAGACATTTAATATATTTTCATCTACTCTAAATATCTACTTCTAAAAATATTTGATGTAATGAAAAAATAGCTTCATAAGTGCTTTTTTATAGAGATTATGTATTTTTGCAACAATTAGATATTATCATATTATTGAAAATATATTAATGTAAAATAAATAATATAAAAAACAAAAAGGGAAGCTTGAATTTTCTGGCTGTTTACATCCTTGAGAAATAGAAAGATATGTGGAATTAAAACACGGTTTATAAATATTATAAAATGGCACTATATATACTGGATACTATACGTGAATCATTAACATATTCATTTTTATGTATGCAGATTAGAATACTCAGCAACCAATTCTTTAAAAATTTAATGCAATTCTATATCTGGAAAATCTGAGACAGGATTAAATTTTTTATATTATTCATTTGCAACATATGCGAAATTCTGAACTTTATTTTAACTCTTTTGAGAATATTTATAACATTATAAAGTTATAGTAGTTTATGGGTAGAAGTTTTTTAATTAATGAACTTGATTTAGTTTTGGAGATAACCATGTCATATCATTTTGATTGCATGTAAGTGTTTTTATCGGATTCATCAAATGTTTAGCATTTGATAAAATTGCGTAAATGCTTATATCAATAACTCCTTATAAGACCTTAACCAACCCATATTATCCTGCATGATCATGGATTGATGAATAATGTTTAAAAGGCCAAATTTCTAACACAAATTAATGTCCTGCTGAATCTTTATTAAAATGACCTAAGCCCAACCTTAGATATGACATATAGGGATCTAAACCATTCTGTTAAGCGGTTGCTTTTTTCTTTTACAGTATTTAGTTTAATTTGCATCCTGGGATTGTAACACTATGATGAATCAACTCTCCTAAACCAAATCTAGCTCCCTTCTATGGATATTAAGAGCTTTCTGATTATTCGATTTTCTATAATTCAACTTAGGATGCTGATTAGTATAAATCCTCGATTTCAGCTGCCAATTGTTTAGCTTATTTTCCTTAATTCAATTGAAAAATATTTTAACAATTTTGTAAGATTACCTCACTAAGTGATGGAATAAAATGATCCTTTGTATGAATCCTAACTGGTCTTAGCGAACCCTTGTGACTATACATCAGACTTGGTAAGATATTTATGGGAATGGATTCTTGCCAAATTACAACAGATGTGATTGCCTTGATATTTTTCTGAACTGACTCCATTTTGTAAATAGACACTTAAGTTTCTATCCTTGCCTCTCCATATCCAATCATCAAATCTAAGGTATTTTTATTCAAATATATCCATATTCCTTATGCATCCACCAGTTGATCTTTATCATTTGTAAACATAACTATTCGTTTATCAGTAAGTTTGACGGTTGCTTATTATGATGTAATAATCAGTTGGTTTTTTTTATATTAAATTTCCAGACAATTTTATAGAGCATAGTCGAGGTACCTAAAAATAATTGTATTCAATTATTGGAATTGAGGCTTTAATTCTTATTAAACCATTTGGGGATTTAATTCAATTATTATTAATTTCTCATCTTATTCAAATGTGAGATCAATTCTTTAATCTAATACTTGCGATTGAAAAACTGCCTCCTCTGTTGACATTTTGTTTTTACGAAAGTAATAGAAAATAATTAATATTATGATTTATAATGTGTTAATGAATATTTAAAATCGAAAATTTTTACCAATTGAAAATACTCTCTATATTTTTGTTACAAATAAAGTAACCTGTCTAATTTGTATTAAAATTATATTTATTCTGCTTCTGCATTTCTGGAATAAATCATTCTTGAAAAAGGATAATTTGATTCTGATAATTTAAAAAGAAGTTAAAACATTGATTAATATGAATTTTTTTCAATAGTATTATTATTATTATTAGTATTATTATTATGCATTAACACATGAATAAAAATTGACCTATGAAAATTTTCAGCGATCAATTTCATCAATAACTACAAATCTGATTTGGATTTTGACGAAGAAATAAGATATCTATATCAAAAATAATTTCTTATTAGATTAGAAATGACAAAATTATCAGTTGTTTAATCAATCTATTGGCAATGTAGCGTTTCTGGAATTATCTCATATCTTACTTGTTTGATTTTAGTTTCTATTTTCAATAAACTTATTGTCAATTTGAAATTATGAGAGAAATTAATGATAATTTCTTAAAGAAAATGTATAGCGAAGATTGAAATAATATTATAAAATTTAATATCATTAAATTTCTTCATTGTTTTGTCTAAAATGATTGATTTTGAATCCTGAAAAAATGTGAATAAAATATGCAAAGACAAAATAAATTTCTATTGTTAGTAATTGGATGAACAGGAATATCTAGCAAATTAAAGGAGAATTAGCAATATTCTTATCAGCCCATGTCATAATTGTAACCTGGTAATTAGGTCTTCTATTTTTATGACCACATTAATTCTTCGATATCAGGCATTATTGTAGAATAAGAACTGATGGAGGTTGCTTTTTTTTATGCATTTCCGCAACATCATTAATCCAGGCTGTAATTTCCTTTGGATTATATCAACATTTTCAATTGCACGTTAGTTGTATTTTTACTTCTATTTGCTACTATGAAATATTCTCTCCTCTATATTCTAATATAGCCTTTTTGAATTGGCTAAGAGCAGGTTTGTAAAATTATATAGTAAGAATACTAATGTAACTAAACCAAGTGTCTCAGGTTGGCCATCAGGTCTTGATATCTTGATGAACGTATCAATATCGTCTATAGCCAGTACATAATCTGGTATAAATATTTTAATTTGCAGCGACATACTTTAACAATTATTTGACTTCTGCACCTACTTATAAATTAAATAATCATTTGGATTATAAGCATCTTCAGGCAAAGGAACCTTTCGGTTTTAAAACCTAGAACTTTATGCATCTTATGGAGCTTCTTAGCTCCTGCTTAATCTAATAGATTTTCAGTAAAGACATTAAATAATCTTCATCTTCTTCACCACTATCAATTTCAACACTTTATTCATCCTCCACTACATATTCCTCATCATTATGTTAATTATCGATTTCCTTAACTGTTTCGTTACGACCAAAACCATAATCGTTCTGAATTGATAGGATTGAGATTTACTTTTTACATTATTAATTTCTTTTTTAATTTTTGATAGTTATTGAAATTAGGGTTGTGAATGTGTTACAATTAACCTTAATTTTTGTATNAACTACAAATCTGATTTGGATTTTGACGAAGAAATAAGATATCTATATCAAAAATAATTTCTTATTAGATTAGAAATGACAAAATTATCAGTTGTTTAATCAATCTATTGGCAATGTAGCGTTTCTGGAATTATCTCATATCTTACTTGTTTGATTTTAGTTTCTATTTTCAATAAACTTATTGTCAATTTGAAATTATGAGAGAAATTAATGATAATTTCTTAAAGAAAATGTATAGCGAAGATTGAAATAATATTATAAAATTTAATATCATTAAATTTCTTCATTGTTTTGTCTAAAATGATTGATTTTGAATCCTGAAAAAATGTGAATAAAATATGCAAAGACAAAATAAATTTCTATTGTTAGTAATTGGATGAACAGGAATATCTAGCAAATTAAAGGAGAATTAGCAATATTCTTATCAGCCCATGTCATAATTGTAACCTGGTAATTAGGTCTTCTATTTTTATGACCACATTAATTCTTCGATATCAGGCATTATTGTAGAATAAGAACTGATGGAGGTTGCTTTTTTTTATGCATTTCCGCAACATCATTAATCCAGGCTGTAATTTCCTTTGGATTATATCAACATTTTCAATTGCACGTTAGTTGTATTTTTACTTCTATTTGCTACTATGAAATATTCTCTCCTCTATATTCTAATATAGCCTTTTTGAATTGGCTAAGAGCAGGTTTGTAAAATTATATAGTAAGAATACTAATGTAACTAAACCAAGTGTCTCAGGTTGGCCATCAGGTCTTGATATCTTGATGAACGTATCAATATCGTCTATAGCCAGTACATAATCTGGTATAAATATTTTAATTTGCAGCGACATACTTTAACAATTATTTGACTTCTGCACCTACTTATAAATTAAATAATCATTTGGATTATAAGCATCTTCAGGCAAAGGAACCTTTCGGTTTTAAAACCTAGAACTTTATGCATCTTATGGAGCTTCTTAGCTCCTGCTTAATCTAATAGATTTTCAGTAAAGACATTAAATAATCTTCATCTTCTTCACCACTATCAATTTCAACACTTTATTCATCCTCCACTACATATTCCTCATCATTATGTTAATTATCGATTTCCTTAACTGTTTCGTTACGACCAAAACCATAATCGTTCTGAATTGATAGGATTGAGATTTACTTTTTACATTATTAATTTCTTTTTTAATTTTTGATAGTTATTGAAATTAGGGTTGTGAATGTGTTACAATTAACCTTAATTTTTGTATTTGAATCTATATGTTTTAAACCAATAAGAATGTTAGACTAAAAGTATTTAATTATATTAAATAATGAATGATTGTTATTTCGAATTAGAATCATTAATTAACGATTTACCATAACGAACGCTTGCATTAAAAATGCAATAATTATTTTATGGAGTAATAAATCAAGAAAAACAAAGTAGTCCTATTTTAGAGGTTGAAAAATATTTCCGCAAAATGATAAAAAAAATTGAGTAGTTTTATTGCAGAAGATTACAAAAATTGGAGTATTTTATTTCAAAAAAAGCAGACTCTCAACTAATTTTGTTATGCATAAATAAATATTTAGAGACAAAGCCTTGGAGAGAAAATATGGATTATACAGCTAAAGCAACTAAGCATAATAAAATTGATGATAAAAATTGTAATCAATTCATAAATTTTGACAATATTAAAGAGGAACATAATTCAAGCAAAACATCTACACCTTTTAGTCATTATACAGGAATTCCATCTATACCCAGGGATTCATCATTAAATTAAGCAATATTTTTAGAATATGAAAATTCATTAACATCGTCGTCATCATTTTAACAGGACAACTAAGATGCTCAAATAGATATTTCTGAGATCTAATATAAACTCTAATAATTAGTAGATAAATCACCAAAAAAGATAAGTGTAGTTAAGAAGAAACAATAATTAGTAGATTTAAAAGATAGCGAATTAGAAGAGTTCTCTGCCTTATCACCTCCTCATTAAAATATTTTGGATTGCAACATCAGTGATATCAAATCTGGTTTTGATTCTAGATTGATTTCTTCAAGATCACTTCTAAAAGAATCAAATAATCAAGGTAAGTAACCAAAAAGTCCCTAATAAGTTCCACAAACAAGAGAGTTTGAGAGCTTATTTCAAACTTATTAATCAACGAAAGAAATTATTAAGTATGTTGAATAATATCATTAAATGCAATAATAATAGCAAGTCCAATAACATCATCAGTAGAGTTTTAAGACAAAACCTAGTCTTGAAGTTAATAACGTATTGTCATGTTTTCAAGATAAATGGTAAAGTCCCTCAGCCAACAAAAGATATCGCGTGAGATCTTCTTATCAAAAAGAAATACCATCTTAAAACAAACTAAAAGTCAACACTTCTCATGAAAATTTTGAAATTCGAACCTCTAAATCTATTTAATCAAAGTAAAGGCATTTTCAACTATCTTCACCACTAAATGAATCCATGAATTAATTAAAGCAAAAATAATAAAATTAACTCATATAATAGCAATCATTATAATAAAAGAAAAACCTACAAAGATACCAACCATAAACATTATCATCTGCCTTATCTCATCTATACAAAAGATTTTCCTATCAAAAACAAAGTTCATCTGTGGTGACTAAGCGATCTACAAAACAAACAATTAGCTATTCTCTAGAAAAAGATCATTAAAAAAATACATGCAAATTAGTTGATTATTTAATAAACTATTGAAATTTATATATATATATATATATAACTCTATTAAATCAATTCGAATGCTTTAAGAATTAGACTTCTGTCTTTTTTAGAGAGTATTTTTTAAATTGTGGATTTGAATTAAGAGAATCATCAACCTTATAAGTCTCATCTGATAATTTTTCAATAGTCTAGCAAAATTCTATGTTATCCTTGTATATCTCATTTTAATTTTCAAATGATTATTCCCATGTTTTTATTAAAATACCTATGATAATTATAGCGACAATATCTTACCTAAGAACTAAATGGATTCGTCCTTAAAATAATCTAATGCAATTGAATGAGTAATTTTAGTATTTTCAAAAAATTTCATAGTTTCAAAAGTAGCCATATTATCCTCCTGCATTTTTATTTGTAAATTAAATTTCATGTCTAACAAAATGTTCTTTATCATTGAAATCAGATTTATTATTTCAAACTTAAATAACATCAAGAATTACTGAGTCTTATTGAAAATTTTTTGTTTTGAATAGCAAATCGACGTGAGTTAGATAAAGCTATATTTCTTCAGATTGTTACTTAAACAACCCTATAACTGCTTTTGACTCAATTACTTCCAAAGTTTTATATAATTTTTCAGCAGTGCCAATTTGTAAGCCTATCAGGTAAACATTTCATTTTACTAATTTCAATCTCTTGGAGCAATTCCTGAATATCTTTTAGTTTATCTTGCAATTTAGTATGATCTTTGATAGATTTCTTGACCTTCTCTAATTCTTTATCATCTTGATCTATCATTTTTTCTTTATCCTTAATCATAATTTTGAAGTAGTTAGAGTTATGCTTGAGTTCATCTGTAATGAACTACTCAATACTCCCTATCCGGTCATACTCAAACTCTTTTTTTTCTTTACAATATTTCAATATCTTAATAATGTTACTCTAACAGAATACTTATTATTAAAATGCCTTGATAAACTCTTAATTTTCAGTGTTTTGAAATAGTTCTTCATCTGTTTATTAAATTATTTTGGTGAGAGCACTAAAAGCCAAAGCTTAGTCCACCTTCTATTCTTATCTTTTAAGCCAATCCATTATTTATGGAAAGAACTATTCTAACAAATAATAACTATGATTACCTGATGCTTTTTTTCCTACGATTGAATTCCCGAGAGTCAAATAAGCAAACCAAATTATGAAAAAATATTTCATATTTATTATTCTTTGCTAAAATAACGTATATATAATATATAAAGTGAATTTTCTATTGGAAAAAAGTATATTATCGATAATTTAATTACTCATTTTTTTGCTAATAAATTTTGCTTATTTCTTAAACTACCTGTCCAATCAATCTAAGTGTTCTCCTTTCCCTTTTTTGTTTTTTATTATGTAGTATTTATTTTTAAAACTTAATTGTAAACAGATTCACTGGAATGTCCACTTAATTCTTTAAAAATTTTATCCTTCAAGGTGTCCTCTTACTATTGTAATTGTGGCTTTTATTGATTCTGATTTAAGATATAAAATCGCTTCTATTCAATTTAATCCATAGAAGGCTGCTTTTTTCTTTATTTTTAATCTTGAGATTTATTAATTGTGTTTGAATCATATTGATCTAAGTAAATATCAAATTATATTACTTCTTTAACTATTATAAATCTTAATAGATTGCGGTAAGATTGATTAGCTTTTCTAGTGGATCAAAGGAGTTATTTCTAAGTTTTTAGGTTGTTCAATATTTTATGCATTTTCATTGGCCAATTTCACAATTTCTTGTACACTGAACTTCTCACTAAGTTACTATTATTGATTGATCACAATTTGCTACTCATTCAAACTTACATTATGACTATTGACCGATTATGGTAACTGTGATTATTGATCACAGTTGTGGATATTTGTGTGATTCCAACTTTCTGGGGTATTTGAGTTGCTCTCTCTTCTTGAATTTTGGATTGTAGAAATTGGATTAGATCCATTACTTTTATAGATCGGCAATTTTGATATTGGAGATGGTGGGTTTTAGCTATTACTATCTTTAATTGTGTTCGAGAATGTGCTCTGGTAGATATCATCATTTTCTAAGATATCAAATACTTTCATATCAATTGAAGGATTATTAAAATTGATTGAATTACTTCTAGATTTAATTGATTATTATGATGTATCATTCAACAAAATATTGTAGCACATTTTATTCATGAATGTTAAAATTGAAGATTAATCAAACTAATTGATTTTTACTCCAGATTCTAGTTTCATTTCTGATAATAATTGTTAAATGTTTCTGACTCTCTTCTCATATCTCTGCATTATATCATCAAATGGCTTCATTTCCATCTTTTTAACTATGTTTGTGTGATTTTTTTCTATGTCAATTTAGAATTACTACAGTTGCTTCTCATAATTCGTCACAGCTTGTTGACAGTCCAGTATATTCTATTCTAGATTTGAATGATCATGTTGAAACTTTTGTATGTAAGTTTATTTTAATTATTGAGCTGTTTCAATTACCTATTCAAAAAATTTTATGCAGTTTGTTTTTTAATCTTCAAGCAATTGCTTTTGACTAATCTAAAGGCTATTTAAGTCTATAATTTTAGAATTGCAAGCCAATAAGGTTTATTTCATCTATTCCTAAAATTAATTTATTCTCATTTGCCTTTGGAATTCTAATTCTGTTCCAGCACTTTCTTCTATTTTGTGACCCTTCAATGCCAAATTCAAGGCACACTTAGAACAAAATAATGTTCGCTTATCATTTTAGGCATAGTACTTTGCCTATAAATAACAATTGTAATAGCTTCATACTTTTTTATTTGGATGCTTTAGACAGTTCAAATGAGAGTTGGCTTTCTATTTAAAAATATTTGAATTCTTTAATATTCTGTCTTATTCTTTAGCATTATAAGATGATTCTTCCTCCGAGCTTGATGAAATTGCTAAATTCATTAATTCTGTTAAAATAAAATTAAATATAATTGTTTAAAAACTTTATCAATTAATATCAATTTGGATAAAGGATTCAAAAAAATGTTATAAAATTAAACTTTGACACTGTTTGACCCATGAAATCACTTTTTTTGATTAATCTTAATTTTGGATTGTCCAACTCTTTTTCCAATTAAAATACTTTTAAATATAATTAATCCAATCATCAAAATCAATCTTTATTTTATATTATTATAATTGGTAAGACACATGGGAGTTTGTTAAATAAGTTAAACAGCAGATTATTAAAGTCTTCAATTAATTTCTGCTCGCCAGAACCTACCACAGGTTACTATTTAATAAGATAATAGGAAAGTGATTCAAGTAGAGAACCATCCCCTTCAAATAGTCAAGAAAAAATGAATATTGAATCAATTAAATAGAAATAATAACAGGAAATAAATTAAGGAAGTGGTACTAATAGAAGTATTATACAATATTTAGGAGAACCTGAAAATGAGATGAGCAATAACATTAATAAGGAGCGAATGAATATTTATGAAGCGACGTAATAAAAAATAAATTTTAATATTCACTCACATGACTAATATACTAATTCTTCAAGAACATAATTAGGATAAATATATTTGAACAGTAATCCTCTAAATATAAATCCTGAGCCTGAATTAAGACATAATTTTATTGTAAGTAATCCCAAGCTCACTTTAAACAAATGAAATAATGAAAATCACAATATATTGAAAATATTTCATTATATTCTTTGCTAAAATATTGTATTTTTTGACAATATGAAGTAATGGATTCAACAAGTTTGTTTATAATATATTATAATCTGTTTGTTTATATAATTCATGTTTGATCCTGTTCTGGTTGAGGCAAGATGGATTCATATTTTTCATAAATCTATTATGCAAGATCTAAATGCTTTTATTTTTCCTCCTCTTTCGTAAAAAAGGCGATTTCAATAAACTTCACTTTATTTTCATACCTCTCCTTTCTCTTTTGTTTCTGTTTTAACAAATAAGTTTAGTGAACTATCTTATAGATATTTTCAGCCCATTATTATATAATATTTTGTTATTCGATGCAAAATGGTTTATCATCCTCTAGAATACTCTTTAAGTCTTCTCTACTTGCTAAACCCATAATTAATGGCTCTTCCAATTATCTAACTTATCTCACTTCTGCTACATCTTCAGGCAATTAGTAATTATCAGATAACAATGGTCCTAAAGGTCGAGGATATGTTTTATATTTTGAGGGTAAATGAGACTAGTTACCTAACTTCTTTAACCATTTGGATTTTAGAAAATCCATTATGATCTCATACATTAAACTTCCTACTATATAACAATTTTGTTCAAATAACTCCTTTTTTTTAACTCTATCTGGAAATTCGGCCCAAGGCTTTAATATAACTCTAAGTAAAAACACTCTGATTAAAATTAATGTTATTAATAAACATTATGCTTTGATATCAGTCATACCATCCAATTAACCAAAATGAGTAAAATTGAGTCTATTTATTTCAAAAAGAAACAAAAAGTTCTGAATAGGAAATTCAAAGTTATGAAATATAGATCCTAAAAATTCAATTGTTTCTGGTTTAATGTCTTTTGCATTAAAATTGGAAATCAAGGTTTAGAACAATTTTTTTGTTTGATTTTTAATATTCTATCTTCTCTATTTCATTTCTGCTTCTAGTATTTTTCTCTTATCTGTAATATTTAGATTATCCTTATTGCTTGAAAACTGAACAATAACTTTTGCTGAATTCTTTTAAAACATTTCTAAAAAGTTTTACAAGCATTTAATAGCCTATTCACCTTTCTAATTCAAAGCCTATTGTTTCCTGTTATCTAGATTTTTTCTAAATCTGTGAAAGTATAATGCAAGGTAAATAAATTGATCTCTGAATATCTTAAAATTGATCTTTGCCCATTGTCTAAGAAATCTAAATAAAAATTTACTCTTTCGTCATTCCAGGAGGCTTAAACCTTTTTCTTTAGTATAACTTTGCCTATTCCAACTCTTTCTCTCTCTCTTTCAATTCTTTCTCATTTTTCAAATTCATTTCAAAGTTGCCTTAATATTTCTAATCCATCTATGCTTTTAACTGTTCTTGCTCATCTTTCTCTGGTCCCCAAATATCATCAATTTACTTATTGATAGTATTACCCAATCCCATTCTTAAGAATTTCTCATATTCAGTTATTTTGTCATCTGTTTACACTTCAATAGTTCTTTTCGAAACTTCATTTTTTAAACCATAGATCCTTTCATCCTTCGGTGGAATTTCAACAGCTTATCTTTATGGGTATGGTTAAGCGTAAGGAGGATAATGAATACTGCTCATCTGCTAAGAGTAATATTCTAATGGTTTTAAAGTAATTGATTTTATTTAAACATTTATTGGCTTTTAACTCGGCTTTTAATATTATTGCTGATATTACAAACTTTATTAATATTGTTGCATTTATTGTTAATATTGTTGTTAATACATTAGTTAATTGAGCATCATGTTCTAGTCATATATCAGTTATTACATAGATAAATATTATTGTCTCTATTGTAAACGCCTATCATTCAAATATATGTTACCTCTTGTAATCTTCCTCTAGGATCTACTATTAATTGAAGGCAGGTACATTATTATAGGTGTTCATCGATTAATAGCCTACATTCTAAAATGTCTGCCGATTATTATAATAATTATTATTATTATACATTTTTAATAATGAATTTTTTTCGTTGCAATTGCACCAATATTGAATAGGGATTAGACATACCTAATAGTAATCTCTACATTGAACAAATTATCTTGCATTCGATGAACTAAGATAAGGTTATATCTTTGACGATGGATCTAAATGTAATTTTGGAAGGATTCAAGTTAAACAGGAAGAAGGATTGTCTTTATTTATAAAATCTCAACGATTTTAAGGAGGATCTGCATTACACATTGACCAAATTGAATCAATAGTTTTAGTAATTTTTGGCAATTTATTATGTTAGGATCCCTTTAAAAAATTAGGACGACAGTAGTTAATAATTTTATTTAAATTTAAACTTGTATGTGTATGAAGGCTGTTATAAATTATTATACTTATAATAAAAGGACTCTTACTTCCATAAGGATGGCTATCTTTACGGAGAATGGGAGATCATGGGGTCAACTCAAGATATTCAGATAGAATTCATATGTAATATTACAATTTATTTTTGATTCTTAGAGGATAAGACTAATTAAGGGTAAAATAATCATTTACTTAGAGATCTCACCAATTGCGCTCAAAATCAATACACAGAACATAATATCGAAGACGAAAACCCCAAGATAATGTACTCGATAAGCAAGACACCCAAATTAAAAAGAAAGCGCTGAACTAAATTACTAAAAAAATCATTATTTTGATATAATTTTCAATTTTACTTTATATATGCTCTGCTAGTTACCAAACTTTACGTGGGATATAATGAGAGTGTTCTATCTGTTCTGGAAATAAAATCATAATGAGAATATCTTCTTAGTTACATGACGCAATTAGAACTTTATTGAGAATTCTGTTATATCGACAAATATCGTTCACTTCGCTTTGACATTTATGGCTTTTATTAGAATTTTATGTTTGGTAACAATAATTGTCTTAACTTTATTTGGTTATTTTATTTTAATGGTTTTAAATATGGAAGTGGGTCATCGATAAAGTGTGATCCCTGTTATTTGATCCTCTTTTTGACAGTCTTTTTTGGTAATATGGATCTCTTTGGTTCAATTACTTCCATAGCTTTAAAGCTAAAAATTGCACCCGTTTCGATTGTCTGTACAGCCTAATTTTTCATAGACAATAATAATTAATCACAATATGATAGAAATAATATAATTAATATTCATGAGTATTTAAATTTTTACTAACCGTCTAACTAGACTGAACTAATCTATAAAATTCAAAAAATTATTCCAAAAGAATTTTATCATAATTTAAACATTTTTTTATATAAATTTCTTATTTAAATTCAAATTAAACCCAAGTTCTCAATAATACTAATGTTTATGTACAGCATATTATTTTGATAAATCACACAATCAAGTATCATTTTTAGTTTAATATAAGTGTTGAATATAAATCTCAAATTCTAAAAAATAAAATTTATATTACGTTAGGATCTCTAGATTAATTAATATATAATAATTATTTTACATGCTTAAAACTTCATAGAATTTACTTTCAATCAATCTTATTTTCATAGATCTTTATTCTCAATATTAGAGTAATATAGGTATACTTTAAACAAAAACGAACTATTATTAATGTCTGTTATTTTTTATTAAATTATTATTTCTTGAATATTTGGAAATTGCAGAATAGATCTCATGATCATAATTCTAATTCTCTTTTTAAAGAAGATTCCTTAAATAATAATTTTCGAATTATTCCTTCAAACCTTGTAATTTCTTTTCTAATTGATAGTTATTCATAATGAAAAGATATATACTTATGGAGTTTTCTTGAAATCTCATGAAAAAAGAAATCTTAGCCTAAACAGGAGCAGGAATGAGGAGATTGAAGGATGATATTATAAATGATTATTAATAAGTTATATAAATAGATCAAGATTTAATGTGAATATGGCATATCTTTTATATGTTTAATATAATTTACTTCAGCTATGATAGACTACAATGATTCCATCAGCAATTCATCGATCTAAAATATATAATGTCCTTACTAATGGGAAAATCTTAATCATGCAATTGGGGTTAGCATTTCTGATTTGTTACTCAACAATTGCATCTCTTTCTAATAGAATTGCTGCATTAAATACTTTAAAATAACATTCTAAAATTTTTGTAAATACAATTTAATTACACTGAAAGAATAATGAATGCTTATTTTTGATGTTGTTTTAAACCCAAAAATGCAGCCCAAATTGAGATTCATTAACTTCATACTCTCTATAGAAGAAGTCAAAATCGAAGGTAAAGGATTTATTGGGAAAATTGTCTGTTGTTATTGAGCGATTTCTATTTCGTTTCAATATTTGCAAGAATTCTTATTCATTGAGTTTTAACTTTGGAGAGTAAATGAAAATCTTCAATTGAGTGATATCTTCAACTCCCTCATCAGCTGGTATGAAATCAAAATTAAGAAACGCCGATTCTGACAAACTTTTTTTTCTTTAGCTTTCCCTTATTTTAATTTGTCCAATTTATTCATATTTCTGTATTATATTTTATGGTTGTTAGTACTTTTAAATATTCTTCACAGGTTTAA
This sequence comes from Paramecium octaurelia, assembly GCA_905182995.1. NCBI lineage: Eukaryota > Ciliophora > Oligohymenophorea > Peniculida > Parameciidae > Paramecium > Paramecium octaurelia. The sequence continues at coordinate 29,225 of CAJJDP010000102.1, forward strand.
GCATGCAAAGCTCCACTTCTTCTACGTCTTTCTTGAATTGCTTGTTTTTATTATTATTACATAACAAGAAATAATATATAAAATATGTTTTAAAAAACAAATATTCATTATTATTCATCATCGTTTATTTTTGGAGCTAAATACAATTTTAATGATCCCATTTGTTCAATTTAATATTCAATAACCAATGGTTAATCTTGAGACATAGACAAAATAACTTAAGGTGATAATGCAGCTGCCTTATTAAACAAATTGAAATATCTATAGAAAATAGAAATGTATTGTATACCTAACAGCAAAGCTTAAGTTCACAGGTTCATCAACATCGCATTCTACTCTCTCCTCTTTCTTTTCGCCATCATTAGATTTAACTGAAACTTATCCTTCTCCAATGTCTCCTTTCACATAAAATTTGATTCCATCCTTTGATGTTTCAATACCAATAGCTTCATTGATATTTCCCAACTCTCTACAGATTTTAGTGAATTCATTGGATGGCATTTTGATAACTGAAGAATAATCAGTGTCTGGAACACCTAATTGTTCTTAATCCAAAGACATCAAATTCAATTGGAACTCACTTATGCGATCTAGTATGGATATAATTAATAACATACTTTTTGATTCGAAAGTGAATGATAAGGTTGTAGGTTCTTCTTCTTGAGTTCTAAGAGTAATCTAATCATCATTTCCTGAGCACTTCAAAATTTTTTATAAATTCTCAATGCTCAAACCCATAGTAAGAGATTTTTCACATCTGTATTTTTTAAATCCTTTCTCGTTCAATTGTAGTGCAACCAAAGCCACATGTGATGTATCCATAGCCTTAAGGTGATTGGATCAAAATAATACTTATAATGAGATTCCTGTTCCATTGGCTTCAAGATTTACATTTTTAACCAATTCTTTGATTGCTTCCACAATTTTTTTAAATAGGACACCGTCTTCAAACTTGGCTTCGAACATCTAATCTTTTTAATTATTTAAATAAATTATAGAGGGAAATATTAAAAACACCAGATTTGCCGGGTAATTTATTTTATAATTTCTTGACTTATTGCAATTCTAACCTAATTTACAATTTATTTTGGGGTGTGGTATTTTACACCAGCAAAATCTATCAAATGAATATTATGCGATTGATGATAACGCATTTCAATACTGCAAAATTATATCAGACCACAGCCCATTGGGTCATTAATTAGATAAAGAATTTTAGATTAATAATAAAGCAGAGTATAAATTGTTTATGTTAAAATAATTTAATTGAATGCAAATAAAAAAAAAATGAAGTACTGATTGACAAATCAGTTTTTTTTACACTGATCTATTGAAGAGTTGATATTTGAGTTGTATCCTCCATATTTTTATTTGAATTTTGAAAGTCAACCTTTAAATAAAAAGTTGGGAGGATGAAAGTATTATAAGTTTCAGAAATTATTTATATATGTTAAAGTGATTATAGAGAATCAATTTTCATGATTTTCAATCGAGGTACTTGATCTACATTTCTGGAAAAATTTGTTTTTCTTTAATGAGTAAGAATCAAGTGATTCAGTTGAACTTGAGTAATAATTATCTTATTTCTTTTTTGGATCCGTGCAGAATTAGACATTCTATTTACGTAAATATTCTAGGATGGATTTAATTTGAGGATTTGGCTTATGGAAAATCTCCAATTCCAGAGAGTCGAGACTTGAGTTTAAAGAATCTTGCATAATTATTTGTAAATATTTTTATGTATTAATAATAAATCACAACCCCGATTAAACCAATTGAGTTCTAATATTTCTAATTTAATTATAAGCAACAAATATTACTAGAGCTCGTTCATCACCTCATCATACTCATGCGATGGATTCCTACCCACTGGAATGACCACATTTCTTACATAGTAATACTTCCCACCTGTTTTTTAGCAATGTTTGATGACCACCTTATCGCCAACCTTGCAAAAATTGTCTTCATCATGTGCTATGAATTCAGATGAATTGCCAAAGTATGACTTGTATTTTTTATGCCAATATTTATAGCTTACTTTAACCTAATCGCTTCCATAGATCAAATTACTTTGCATGATTTGTTTCTGCTGTCTCTGGTCACGGTGCCAAAAAATTCTTAACCAGATGGCAATAAATTCTTGATTGTCTTCTACACACTTATCCTTGTTGGATGTATTAAGGTCCAAACTGTTTACATTGTTTGAAAATATATTATATTTATTTATATTTAATTTTAAAATGTCTAATTATTCTTGCTAATTTTGTTACAAGAGAACAACTCTAGGATATATCAAAAACTATTTCCCTAGTGAAATCAATTTGCATCAAATGATTAGACACACTCTCTATCATAAATATGCCACTTCATAAAATTACTATTATACCAAAGACATTAATGAAATATTATCCAAAACTTCTACTGCCAGAACTATACTGTATCATGTAAAATATTCAAATATATTTCTAGGATTATCTATGTTATGATGAAGAAGATGAATATATTAAAAGATTTTATCAAATGCATGAATATCCTCCCAAATCAAAACTGCTTACAGAATTCTACAAATTTCATAAAGATTTACCAAGATGGGTATTGAAACATCCCATACTCAAAATTCTCAATTATTATTACGATAAAAGAAGGAAAATTGAATTTTACAAAATTTAAAGACAAATTGAAATTGAAAATTAAATGAACCCATGTGATCCACCAAAAGGAATTGTAGGTGATAAACCATTACTAAGTGATTCCACACCAGAATCTGAGAATTCTGAACCATAATCCAAAGTTAATGTTGATAACATTCTCAAAGAAATCAGTTTCTCTAATAAGAAACCTCAACCCTCCCAAGAAATTAGTCGCATATTATAAGTCCCTGAATCTCCTCCTATGGGTGAAATACAGTAAATGATAAGTTTGCTAAACCTAAAATCAGATTCTCCAAATCAAAAACAACAATACCAATGGTTTAAAAAGAAGAAGACTCAGGGCAAGAAATCTCTTAAATTAGATGAACTTGCCTTATCTTTGTCTGCCAGAACTCATTAAAATCCCTAAGAAGCAAAAATGCCCTTATCGGCCAGATATCAATAGTCTTATTCCAATAGATTGATTGACTAAAGTAATTTGTCCAATCATATTTAGTCTAAACTAAACTTTACAATAAACACTCTTAAACCATCTCAAGAGACAAAATTATTGATTTTAAATAAAATAAAGAATAATTCATGTAACAAATTCATATATTACCGTAATAGTAAAAAATTCAAATTAGATGAGAGGAATAAAAAAAGCAATTCACCCAAAAAAAATGATCAAAATAAAGCAATTTAGGAAATCAAATAACTTGAATTAAAAATCATTAAAAGTCTATAAGAAATGAAGAATATCAAAAGTAATAATTTATCAAGTCATGAATCTAAACAAACACCCACTTAAAACCAAAATAACAGCAATTAAGTACTTTCTTTGGATCAAAAGGCCTTGTATTAGATCCTCAAAGTTCCTGATTCGTTTAGGCAATTAAACTTTAACAAACTTCAAAACAAAACAAATCCCAAAAGATCTCAAGATCAGAATCAACGTTAATAAAAAAACAACAACTCCTCACAACATTAGAAACATGTTTAAATATTGGATATGAAAAAACTAATATCCAACAAAAAAGATATCGCTCCCAAGACAGAGAGAGTAAAAAAGACTATTCCGTCTCTAAACTTAAATCTTATTGGAACCATAAATTAATCAACATCAATGACAACTAGGAACAATAGCTTTACTCCAAGTTTAGCTTACGCGCAATTATTAACACCTAAACAAAATTAAACAAATATATATAATGAAAATATTATTAATAACTGGTAACAGTAAAATACTCACAATGTTGCGATTAGGGAAATCAATATGTAAAAATGATTAAATATTAAAGATATGTTTTTAAAATTAATTTATACATTCATAATGTAAAACAATTAGTTTAATCAATTAAAATATTTATTATGGTTTTCCTTCTCGTCAATAGACATAGAATGATCTAAAACTTTAATTAAATATGCATACATTATCGATTAGATTGTTTCTATTACTTATCATTCTGATTCTACTTTTTTTCGCTATTTGCAAAACTGAAATTACTCTATCTTGAATTACATCCAAAACTAAGAGGTTGAGTCTAATTTTTGTAATAGGAGAACAAATCTGTCTGCATTTATCCACATTAATGAGAGAAACTATTTATGAATTCTTCATCATCTAGAATTCTGTTAAGAATCTATTCTTATAATGCTCTTGGCTTAATGAGAGAGTTATTTTCTGATATTTCTTAATTCTCTGTGAAACTAGTGTTTGGATAGGGTAATTACACCTTAATAGGTTTACAAATTAATTTTGGTTTATTAACAGAATAAGGTTAATTTGAACGATTAGATGTTTATTTAAGGATTGGCTATTTAGTGGAAATGGTGGCAGGCTCTGTTTAAAAAGAGTCATTTCCATTAAAGGAATCGTCATTTGATATATTTTATTTAACTCTCGAGGAGGAGAACTTTGATTCGAGTGATTCAATTTTGATGTTTGCTTTTTACAGCTTCTTTTTCAAATTAGAAACATAGTTGTCTATTTTTAGTATATATTGATTATCCTATCGATAATACCATTTTTATTACTCTTTGCTAAATTCTTTATAGTTCTTACAATTAATCTGATACTAACTTATATTCTTAATTTCTCTCAACTAATAATTTCTTTAATTTCGCTATTTCAAACCTCTAAGAAGCCTCTCTCTGCTACAATTTGTGAATTATCTTGAAATTAAATTAATTTAATTACTTCCTTTAATTACGAAATACTCTCCTTTTACTAGCTGTTATTTCTCATTAAATTGTAATTTTATTAAAAATATTTTTATAAATCATTTCTTCTTTTTTTTTGATTTTAATACATTAACATGTCTTGATTTTGGTGATTATGAATTATAATTGATTTCCATTTCGCTATCAACCTCTGGGTCTAAAACCTAAATATTGTAAAAAATAATTTTTACTAATCCCACAGGAACATTTGCAAACATAGTTTTATCGTTGCCAAAGCAATAATAATACAATATTAAATTAGTCATTAAAATTGTAGTGAGAATTTTATTATCCAGAATGAAATCTATAATTTGAAATAACACACTCCCCAATGGCACCAAAATATTCTATATATTAATTGATAGATTACATTTAATAAAGCATCTAAAAACAATTCTAATGGAGATGGATCTAAACCATTCGAAATCTCATTATACACATTATTTCCGATATCGAAATTATTGATCAATTTCTGAAATGGACTGAGGTATTGATTCATCAAAGTATTTACATTTTCATTGCCTTTCCCTTTCTATTTATGAGCATAACGAGCTGCTTTCTGTTTCAGTGCTTTGATAAATTCAACTTAATTAATGAAGGTAGCTTCGATTTGATCTTTAGAAAGTAATGCACTCTCTAAGTCAATTAGGATATCTTCTATTTTGCCTTAATACAATATGATTGCACTGACTGAGGACCCTTTGCCTTTGAAGGTCAGGTCAAAATGCAGCTTAGTATCGCTCATCTGATATATCGTTTTGCGATTTGCTGTAATGTTTTTTCCATCAAATTCAAATTCAAAAGCAAAATATAGCGGAATGTTGATTCCCCCTGCCTCCTTGTAAATATCAAACTACTCCTTTATTAGTTCATCCTCCAAATAGATATCGAAAAAGCGAGCCGATCTTTGTTCTGACTATATTATTATAAAATTAGTTTATACTTCAATGAAACATAAAATTAAAGTGTAATTCCCATTGAGTCTCATAGTAATGGAATATTTAAAAAAATCTTGATCGCTAGATACCGTTCTCGATGTTTAGAATACATAATAATCCAAATATTGAAGAGGTATCAAATGATGATTTTAATCTGAGGTTACCTTTTAATAGAACATTTATTGTTAGCCGCCCTTATAATTTTGATCATAGCGATATAATATCTTTTGCCTGTCCTTATAATAATATTGATTGCCTGCATCAACAGCGTATTTAATTTTATTAGCATCTAAATACGAATTTACTTATATAAAAAGCAAAATTAATAACATTATTTACATATTAATTCATATAAATTATATCGTAAATTATTAATACCATCTCTAAATACCCCAGTCACAATTATTCGAGATTATCATCAAAAATGTGCGCATCAATGATCTTTTATTACTATAAAGTCGAACCTATTGGCTTATCAAAAGAGTCAAATACAAACAACCAAGATTTCTTGATTGAAAATAATCATATATTTATATTTATAATAGTATGATAAATTAAATGGAATCAAAATCAATGACAATCAGCACTAAAATACAACAGTCTAACTATTCTGCACTATCTAATCTACCTCGACACATTATTAATTAAATAAAAAGTGAAGGTATTATAACAATCCAAAGTTAGGTGAAATGTATATCACTGCACCTAACAAATGCTCGAGAATATGGATGGAAATGAGAAAAAATGATTTTGTGACAGATGCTCAATTAAACTTTACGATTGTGCAAAGAATCTTTGAAGCATGTAGAAGTGAGATCGTATAATTATTGAAACTGTAAAATGAAAAGGATTTCTTTGAGCTCTTCGATTAGGATAATGATGGGTAAGAATTAAATGAATTCCATTAGAATTTTGAATGAAGATGAGTAGATTTTGGTGTTTTCAGTCATCAAAGAAAAAATGCATTAGGTTGCTACTGCTTTGTTGAAAATTTAAGAATACATATTATTTAAACAGCTAATGAAAGAATTGAGAATTCTAGAAGCAAATATTGCAGATTATCAAAATTAATTGAGATAACGTATATCAATCAAGGAGAGAAAAGTTTATAAGGAAATAGGATAAGAAAAGCTCGATGATTTTTATGATAAATACTATCAGGAATTTTAATAGCTAACAAAGTACAAAGTAGACAGAAGGTACTCATATTATATTTATGAAGAGCATAATTAAAAATATCTTAAGAAAAAGAATTAGGATTGTTAGAGGATCGACTCTCTAAAGATACAGAATTAATGAAGGTGAAACCAAAAAAAAAATTGAAGGATCTACAAACACAAGAAAAGTTGGTAAGTCTGGAGGAAAGAGTAGAAGAAGCCTTAGATTTTAGAAAAGAATTGAAAGACCTAGAGAAGCATGAATAAGACAGAGTGTATAAGGTTTAAAAATATCGCATCGAAAAATAACACAGTGATTTATTATTTAAATAGCAGAAAGAAAGAGAATAATTAGAGGGTAAACTATAAGAAACAGAATATAAATTAATCATACAAATGAAAAAGGATTATGATGTTCTACTTAAGCAAATCAATCTACATAATAATGAAATCACCAGAATTTAGAGTTTAGCATCCAATCAAGCTATGAAGAAGGGATTGTATGAAGGAGAAGCTAAAAGATAGAAGGTTTAATCTTAATTATAAAATGCTATCATTGCCTAAACTAAAGCTATAAGTCAACCTGAATCTAAAATTAATGATCTAGATTAATTTCACGAATCTGAAACCATTAGAAAATTAGAAACTCGAAAGAGTCTTTAATTCGTTGGTTCTCCTGGTAAAGTAAATAATATTGAATATCTAAGCCTGTTTATTCAGAGGAAAGTGAAAAAACTCCTATGGGTTCTGCATTTAATGGAAAATCTAAGAACTTTTACCAAATTAGAAAAATTATCAAAGAGTCCAAAAACATCACTCAATTCTATATTAAGAAAAATTACGGTGCTGTACTCTAATCAATAATTTCTTTAGGATTTACCAGTCAATTTTATTAGGAGTGCCCATAACATCTAAGGGGATTAACATGAAAAGATAGAGAGATTTCTATCTGTTAAGCGAAAATCTTAGCATGAACTCTTACCACCTATCACTTAATTGTACGATGATGATATGTAAGAAAAGGTATGGTATCATAAAATATGTTTAGTAAATTAAAGCAATAACTTAGACTGATCAAGAAATTAAAAGAGAAAAAGCACTTAAAAGAGCATTTATTAATGAAAAACTATTTAGAAATGATTGAATAGAATAGTAGCATTTCTATGACACGTTTTTATTTTAAATTAAAATCATTTCATAATAATTTAAAAAATGCTTATGGTTAAAATCTCATATGCAATGCTTGTTTCTATTATCCTTTATTAATTTAAATAATAATCTTTAGAAAATTCAGTTCTTTTTGAAATTATAAATCAAACAAGGATATATTTCAACACTGGTTCCTTATTAACAAAGGTATTGAATAATATCATAGTAAAACTCTCTAACATGATTGTTATTATTAATCAAAAATTAAAAATGATTCTAATTAATTAAAAAATAGATAAAATTTGATTACGATAAGATCGTAATAGGAAAATGTGTTCAAATCGAATAAAAATTTAATACATGTTTGAGTTCCTAAGATTTTTTGTATGATATATCATATCAAAGAGATAAATCTCTTATAAATGAGCCATCATAAACTCCTACTATTTTCTTTGATCCGAAATGTGAGATAATTACAGTAATAAAATCGAATCAGTGTAAGCATTACTAATATTATAAATTAGATAAAATAATTTGTAACTTGATTGTTAAAATTTTAAAGTTTTCGGGTAGTAATAAATAAATAGAATTAAATACAAAGAAGATTATATATTGCTAAGGATTGGATGAATTGATCAGTACAATTCATAGAAATGATTTATAAAGGTAAAAAGTAAAAAATGAGAAATTTGACTTTGTCAAAATTATTGAATACAAAGAGCAATTGAATAACCTAAATTATAAGGCAGTAAATAATTTGCTGCTATTTGGGTGTTGGCAAGTTTGAAGTTCTTTATTGTTAATTCTCATTCTGTGTTTGATGAAATACGAATCACTTTCTTGGGGGATAGGTTAATAGGAGGAGAGTATAATAATCTATTGATAGACTGAGGGATGCGAATTTCACTTTATTAATTATATCATATATTTATTAATTGACATAATCATAATATGGGTTGTTGCTCTTTTAAATTGTATACCGATGAGAAAGGTAATAGTAAACAATAAGTAAGCTATAATGGATCCAGAAAATGAAATAAATGAAGTTGCAGGGGGACTGGAAATCAATTAATAGCCTAATAATCATTCTAAAATAATAATTCATGACAAAGAGACCAGCTTTATAAAATCAAACTCATTATCAAAAGAATAGGGTTATTCAAAGGATCTTGAATAGTAGTAAGTTTAAACTAAACACAAGGAAGGAGATACAGTAGAATTTGTAAAAAAAACTATTAGTGGAACTATGAAATTAACTCCTGAAATGTTGGTGAGAAAGCAATGTATAACAGAAAAGTTTTTAGCTCATTACGAAATAGTGAAAAAATTGGGGTAAGGGGGATTTGGAGAAGTATATTTGGTTAAACATTTATCAACGGAGAATCTGAGAGCTGCGAAGGTGGTGGTGAGGAAAACGATAAATTGTGAGGAGAAATTATTGGAAGAGACAGAAATCTTAAAGGCCTTGGATCACCCAAATATTGTCAAGGTGTTGGAAATATTTGCAGATTTTAAATATTATTATATAGTAACTGAATATTGTTAGGGAGGGGAATTGCTGGAGAGAATAAAAACCATAACAAATTATAACGAGAATCTGGCTGCAAAGTACATGAAGTAAGTGTTTTCAGCCATTTAGTATTGTCATCAGAAAAACATAGTGCATCGAGATTTAAAAGTACCTAATTTCAAACTATTTAGCCTGAAAACATACTGTTTNATAAGATCGTAATAGGAAAATGTGTTCAAATCGAATAAAAATTTAATACATGTTTGAGTTCCTAAGATTTTTTGTATGATATATCATATCAAAGAGATAAATCTCTTATAAATGAGCCATCATAAACTCCTACTATTTTCTTTGATCCGAAATGTGAGATAATTACAGTAATAAAATCGAATCAGTGTAAGCATTACTAATATTATAAATTAGATAAAATAATTTGTAACTTGATTGTTAAAATTTTAAAGTTTTCGGGTAGTAATAAATAAATAGAATTAAATACAAAGAAGATTATATATTGCTAAGGATTGGATGAATTGATCAGTACAATTCATAGAAATGATTTATAAAGGTAAAAAGTAAAAAATGAGAAATTTGACTTTGTCAAAATTATTGAATACAAAGAGCAATTGAATAACCTAAATTATAAGGCAGTAAATAATTTGCTGCTATTTGGGTGTTGGCAAGTTTGAAGTTCTTTATTGTTAATTCTCATTCTGTGTTTGATGAAATACGAATCACTTTCTTGGGGGATAGGTTAATAGGAGGAGAGTATAATAATCTATTGATAGACTGAGGGATGCGAATTTCACTTTATTAATTATATCATATATTTATTAATTGACATAATCATAATATGGGTTGTTGCTCTTTTAAATTGTATACCGATGAGAAAGGTAATAGTAAACAATAAGTAAGCTATAATGGATCCAGAAAATGAAATAAATGAAGTTGCAGGGGGACTGGAAATCAATTAATAGCCTAATAATCATTCTAAAATAATAATTCATGACAAAGAGACCAGCTTTATAAAATCAAACTCATTATCAAAAGAATAGGGTTATTCAAAGGATCTTGAATAGTAGTAAGTTTAAACTAAACACAAGGAAGGAGATACAGTAGAATTTGTAAAAAAAACTATTAGTGGAACTATGAAATTAACTCCTGAAATGTTGGTGAGAAAGCAATGTATAACAGAAAAGTTTTTAGCTCATTACGAAATAGTGAAAAAATTGGGGTAAGGGGGATTTGGAGAAGTATATTTGGTTAAACATTTATCAACGGAGAATCTGAGAGCTGCGAAGGTGGTGGTGAGGAAAACGATAAATTGTGAGGAGAAATTATTGGAAGAGACAGAAATCTTAAAGGCCTTGGATCACCCAAATATTGTCAAGGTGTTGGAAATATTTGCAGATTTTAAATATTATTATATAGTAACTGAATATTGTTAGGGAGGGGAATTGCTGGAGAGAATAAAAACCATAACAAATTATAACGAGAATCTGGCTGCAAAGTACATGAAGTAAGTGTTTTCAGCCATTTAGTATTGTCATCAGAAAAACATAGTGCATCGAGATTTAAAAGTACCTAATTTCAAACTATTTAGCCTGAAAACATACTGTTTGATTCAAGAGATCCAGATGCCAATTTAAAGGTGATTGATTTTGGAGCTAGTGAAAAGATGATTGACTCATCATTCTTGACTAAAAAGATTGGAACTCCTTATTATGTTGCTCCAGAAGTGTTGTCGGATTCAGGATATGATGAGAAAGTGGATGTGTGGTCATGTGGAGTCATCCTGTACATTTTACTAATAGGGAGACCTCCATTTAAGGGAGCAAGCGATATTGAGACTTTGAGATTAGCAAGATAGGGAAAATTGAATACGAATAGTGAGAGATGGTTGAGAACAAATGAATAGGCAAAGGATTTGATTATGAAAATGATTATAGTGGATCCCAAGAAAAGAATAAGTATGTAGGAGGCTTTTAATCATCCTTGGATTTAGAATATCTAATAGAATGAGATTGAGGATATTAATTTGATTAAGAATTTAAGTCAATTTACTGCTTAGAATAAGTTGAGGGCTGCAATCCTTCAGTTTATTTCTGTTCAATTGGTAAATAAGGAGGAGAGTTCAAAGTTGTTTTAAACATTTAAGACCTTAGACTAGAATGGAGACGGAGTATTAACAAAGGAGGAATTGTTGAAGGGAATGTTGAGTGCAGATGTGGATCATTTAAAAGCAGAGATTATGGCTGATGGGTTAATGTAAGAATTGGATGTGAATGAATCGGGGAAAGTGGATTTTACTGAATTCATCTCTGCTGCATTAGTTTAATAATAAAAAATTACTATTAATAATATCAAATTAGCATTTAAGATGTTTGATATGGATGGAAATGGAGTGATAAGCAAATTTGAATTGGAGAGTATTTTTGGTGGAATCGAAATTGACAATTAGGCTTGGGAAGACATATTGTAAAAATGTGATCTCAACAAGGACGGAGTCATAGAAGAAGAGGAATTTATTAAACTGTTGGAGAACATTTAATTATGAATTCATTATTCTTATATTATTTTCTATTGATTATAAATAACTCAACTCGATTAGAGGTTCAGTAATAAATAAATTTTATGATGTATAGAAATATGGGTCATTCCTATTAGGCCATGAATATTATTCATGAGGAAAATGGGAATCAATTATGGTTGGGTGATTACACAGCTGCTGAAGACAAGCCCACTCTTGACAATAAGGGAATTAGAACAGTATTAACAGTTGCATGCTAACTTAATATCAAATATAATGATTAGAACATGACTCATAAGGTACGCTTTTAATAACATAAGAGACATATTCAATTCTTGATTCGGAATAGGCGAATGTGGCGTAATTTTTTGACGACTCCTTTTACCAGATCAAGAATGGATTGAAATCTGGATCTGTTCTTGTACATTGTGCTGCTGGAGTTTCGAGGTCAGCCTCAATAGTTATAGCTTATCTCATGAGAAATAAAGGATGGACATACAGTGAGGCTATCTCCTATGTTAAGAGTAAAAGATTTGTCATCTGTCCCAATAGTGGTTTTTAACGATAATTGAAAAACTTTGAGAAATAGTTGAGGCAACTAAAGGAAAATGAAAAAACAAATAACCCAAAAGAAGTATAAGATAATCAACCAAACATTTCTGATAAAAAACCTGAGATTGCTGTTGATTTAAAGAAATCTGAGTTGTTAACAAAGATGGGCAATGAAAGAAAATCTGAGCCTTCATTTTAAAATGAGCTTAGATAGACAATCAGAAATAATGAATTTTTAGGAAATAATTCCAAATAAGATACCAAATAAAATTTCCGATTATAAAATAGAAATTGCTTGCCTACTTCTAAATTTAATAATACAAGATCAAATATGTAATAGAATAACAGAATCAATTTATAAACTATGCAAACCATTTACAATTCTTCTTATGCAGGTCCTCAAATTGTAACACATGCACAAAATAAGTTATTTGAAAAACAACCTTTATCAAATTTACCTGGCATCTCTTCCAAGGCTAATATGACTCATTATCCCATGAACAATAAAAGAAACTATTGAAATTTCTATAACTTGTGTATAGTTATTGTATTCTAACTGATATCATTTAACTTGTTTTTAATTATAAAATTTGAATAATCCAAATGAGAAATTCAAGTTCCAACTACACATTATAAAGAGATTTCAAAAAGATAGATAGCATTGATTTGAGAAACAAGAGTGGAATCAGAAATACAAAACCAGAGACTGCATATTCTAGAATCGATAACAAGGAGAATTATTCAATGTAAACAGGAAAAAATCAATTATTTTCCTATGGAGCAAAATACTAACATAAACTATAAATGCAAAAATCTAAAGTAGAGATACCAGTTGTAGAAGTAAAGAGAGTGGATGATAAAAAATAATTGAGTGTCATTTTCAAATTCTATGCATCTTTTGGAGATAGAACCAATATCGATTATATTAGATCAAACAAAGTACACAAATTAATGTCAGATTCATAAATCAAACTTTAAAGATAGGATTAGCAATAAATAGACTTACTTTTTGTTAAGGCAAATAGAAATAAGCCAAATATGGATTTTGAGAATTTTTATTACTTTTTGGAACTATTATCTGAGATTTTATATGGGGAAAATTCATTTCAAATCCTAATGGACAATCATTTGACTCCATTATATGAAAATATTATCTCATCAACAGATTTAGGAGATGAAGAAACAAAACTATCTCAAGAAATCGATCCAGTGTGTGTCAATTTAATGTAGGTTGTTATTTAACCTGTAACTTTCATCTATAATAAATACTTCCCTCCTTAATTTAAGAACTTTAATTTGAAAGACTAATAAGAAGAATTGATGATGAAACAATAGATAAGATCTTCATTGTTTTTGTTTTTAAAAGAATTTGAAATATGTCCTTAATTTATTACTAAAGGGTCTGCTTATTTATTATTAGACTACATCTAAGCAGATCTTAATTTACCTCAAATTTGCCAATAAAAAAAATAAAAGTCACGATTTGATATTAACTAATTCTGTTGTTATATTATCAAGTTAGCCATGATGACTCTTCAAAGCTTTGATGATTCCTCTTAGATACAATAAATTATAACTCCTTTGTAGAAATTAGCTTTTTTACTTGAGAGAATGGAGTTGAGTCAAGGGTTCAACAATCTGGAGATACCGTCAAATAACTCAAAAATAAATTGGAAATTAAAAGTACCTGAAGAACTTATTGAATTAATACTCACTGAGCCTGATGCAATTTAATATTTGAACTCTACCACTTAAAGAATGAAGATTCATCAGTTAAAAAGCGAAGAATTTTATGACGATTAAGTGAAACGAATTAATACAGTGCCTACTAATAGAGTTCGACCATCTATCCCAATTAATAAGTAATTCGAGGATTAATGCCAATAGTTATTTCAAGACAATTATACATAATTATTTAATATCTACCGATAATATTCAGGAATTAATCAATAAACTGGACAGGACAACGAATTGGTTGGCAGTAAATGGATGAAATTCTTGAAGGATGCTAATTTGGTTAATGTAAATTTAATTGACAAAAGCAGTAAACTATCTTACTAAGTACCTCACAATGAAATTGATTTAATATTTACTAAGGCCTGCACAATCTCATAAAACAATAGATCTTCAGTTCCAATCAAATAAAAGAAATAAACTATGAATTTCTAATAGTTTTTGAAAGGCCTTTAATTACTAACTAATGATATACATGTTTTAAAGACAATTTTATATGATCATGTATTACATTTAATGAACCAAGGACCTGAAAATAAGATGAAAGATCTCCTCTCTTAATTAATGACCTTATTAAAGGATAAAGAAATCGTTGAATTTTTAGGATTGCTACATAAATCTATTTTAGTATATTATAAACATTATACAATTGGTAAATAGATTATGAATTTTGAATAGTTCTTAAGATTCTATAAAGTAATTGTTGCATTTAAATAATAATTAGGATTTCTCAATTTTCCCTGATTTATTGGCCAAGAATAAGATAGTTCAGATTTTTTAGATATTGTCCAAATTGTATGAGAATCAAGAAAATTCAAATGTCAAGAGTGGCCATATTGATCAACACATGTTTGTTGAGTCTCTTGCCCTTTCAGCTTTGGAGGTCTTATTTAATGATGAGGAAAGCTTGAGTTAGTTAGAGAAAGTAAGTATATAAGAATGATGTTAGATATACTTTTTGATTGAGAGATTAAATTAATCTGATGGCCCTAGGATTGTTCAGAAGTAATTGGGACATACTAAGTAAAATTTAAAGTTAAAAATTTAGATGCCCTTCTGGTCAAGACTGGGACTTATTGTATCATATACGAAAGAGATTTTCATGGTTGGTTTAATAACAAGATTAAGTCTCTTACGAATAATGAATTCATATTATTATTTTTATATATTAAAGGGAAAGTTAAATCATAAAAAATGCAGTCGTTACTATCATTAATGAGCAAATTGTCATCTATCAGTTCTCATGAGGTTTTAGACAGTGAACAGGAAATTTCGAAAAAAGCATTTATACCTTCACTACGAACTCCTTTTGAAAATGACAAACTTAAATTGAGAAAGGATGAAGAATTAGAATATGTACAAAATAACATATAAAAGAGACTTGGTAAAAAATAAATTTGAGTAATTAATTGCTATCTTCTGCTGCACCCGTATTGGATACATTGTCAGAATAAATATTAGATTTAGACCTGTCGAATAACTTATTGCATTAATTCCCGAATTAATTAAAGTATAATTATCTATAACTAATTGTTCAGAACACTCACTAAGTTAAAGATCCTGAATTTGAGTTTCAATTAAATTCAATCGATTCCAATTAAATTTTATTTGCCAAATTTGGAAAAATTATTATTGACTGATAATTAGATAAGTACTTATTTTTTGGTTCATAATTTTAGAGTAGTTGCCATCCAGTTTATTTAAATTAAACGCTCTAAGAGAGTTAAATTTAAATAATAACAATATAGAATATTTGCCACAGGAGCTATTTGATTTAAAATTAACTTATCTCGGATTAAGATCAAATCTGTTTACTACAATTCCAGCTAAATTCAATGAAATTTTGGAGTCGTTATAATGTTTTGATCTTGATTGGTTCGATTATTGTGCTATCAGTTGTGAACTTGATAGACAGATCAAATCAAAATTAGTTTAATTGGGCTAGAGAGTTGTGCAAAGACAAGAAATCATAACATTCTCGTTATTTTACTTCTATATGGTCGGAAAAGTGTTTGACATTTAGTAATTCATTTAAAAGTAATAATTTAAATAATATTAGTGGTAAGAATATTTTATTTACAATTATATAAAGAGATTCCATAGGATTATTAAAGCAATTTAGTTAAAAGTATCCAGAATTACTTATGATCAAAGATGAGGAGGAGTGTTCACTTCTTCTTTATGCATTCAATTTGCATAGGACAAAGTGTGTTAATTGTTTGTTGCCAGCCTTTAGGAAAAGTAAAATTGAAATGCAAACTTTGTTCATGTTATCAGCTAAACGATTGGATATTCAAATAATGAAGATCTTGCTACAGAATGGGATTGAATTAAATCAGAAAATGGAGAAAGACATAATTGGACCAAATAAAATACTTGTCGCTCATGGATCTACTGTTATGCATGTAGCGATGACATCATTTGGCAGAAATGCATAACAATAATAATAAGCATAAATAATGGTCAAAGTAGTTTAAAACTTAAAGAATAGCTTCTATTAGACATGGGATGCGATCCAAACATTAGAAATCCAATGAAATTAACTAGTTTGCATGCTGCTGTAAAATTACCATCTTTAGCTGCAGTACGATTTGCTAGTAATTGCACTTAATTTGATTTCCACAAAAGAGATCTATATAAGAACACTCCTCTTCATAGTGCAGCTTCGATGGGGTTAGTTACTATATTACAACTGATTTAAGGAAAGAACGTCAACCCATTTTCTTTGAATCTCAATAATAAGACGGCTAAACAAGTATCTATAGCATCATTGCAAGTAATTAAAATTTAAAGGAAATATGAAAACTAATACTTACGAAAGAAATTACTCATTGAAAATGAAGATCATCGAACCTACTAAAAGAACGAGAACTTGACTAGCCTTAATAGTTACTAAACTATAACTCAGAATCAATAAATAACAGAAATAAAAAGCCAAGTTCCATCCCCTTAATCCCAACAATAACAAAGAAAGATATTCAGATTGAATTTAACCTAAGTCAAGTTGATGGAATAGAATGGTTTACTTTCAAACAGACAACAATAATCCTCTCAAAGATCCTTGGCACCTAAGATCCAGGAAATATTATCTAGTATCTCTTAAATTATGAGAAAATATCAACAGAGTAATAATGTTCTTCAAGAAATGAAGAAGTTATATTATTGCACTGAAGTACTTCAAGAGAAGTTGATAATTTCTATTTTCGTAAATCTCATTATCATGAAATTAAAGTATGGTTGGAAATACTTATCTAGTATCGGTACATCTACGATTTCTGTATTAAATCAAACTAAAATAATGTACTAAAAGCCATAAAGTGCTAATGAATATTTTATATATTAGAACTAGGGGATGATTGAAAAATACAAATAAAATTGTCTCAAAATGTAGAAAATAGAGGACACTTCATCTAATGCATAGTTTCAGAATTAAAAGCAGCAATTATCTTTGAATTTAAGATATAATATACATAACAATTGGGAAGAAACAATTAAAGAGTACGAGGAATTCTATTAGAACAGTATGGGCGACACATAATGGATGATCAGTATAAAAGGACTCAAGATCCAAAATAAAATAAAGACAGAGAATAATAACAGAATGATACTGTATTAGTATGAGCAACTTTAAAACAATTCAGCCTCCTAAACTTAATTTATCAGAGTAGTGCTAAGATAAATGGATTATTATAAAGAACTTAAAGTTGATAATTCAGAATCAGCTGGCAGTTTAAGTGATAGAATGAATCAATACAACAAAAATCCATTAGTTAATAAGAAGGTTAATCAGTTTGTGAATTTAAAATCAAACAAAATGGAATTCCTTTATAGAAATATGAGTTAGACAGCAAGGAGAGTGTCTCCTTAGGTTTAATAGCATCATGGAGAAAAGGCACAGACCTTTCGAAAAGATTCTGCTATTATTAACTCAATAGATTTTACTTTAGATAACTTGTGATTGAAAATAAAAATAATGGAAGATAGTTATATTTAAATTATTTATTTTATTTTATTTTTTTTGTACATTTTGCAATAATAATAACTCATTTTTGAGTTTCTTCTTTAATCAATGAAAGACCATCGTCAATATAGGTTTGAAGTTCTTAGTTGTCTTCAAACATATTCAAGATGTCACCAATTTCAAATTAGGATGGATCAATTAACATACCTAAGAAATTAAAACTAAATAAGTACCAACAACTTTTTTGGTTGCTTCTTTATCTTTTACAACATCGAAGACTTTTTGGAATAATAGATTACCAAGTACATTTCTTTGATCAGCAAGAGGAATCTTCAAGAATTCTTCCATTCTACTTTAAACTAAGGTGTAATCAGAGAATTCTTAGATGAATGATTAAGGTTGGACCACCTTGCTCATGGGTGGTTGTATGGGCTATTTGTTCATCATTTGATGTCTTGGAACTTAGGTTCTCATCATGGGGAAGGGGCCAGCTCTTGGTCCTCTGGGAGGCATTTGTCTCATTCCTTATCCTCCAGGGGGGAAGGGCATTTGAGGAGGCATAACTGGGAAGTTTCCACCGAAGGGAGGTTGGAGTAATTATCTTCCTCCTGGATTTTGGAAGATGCTTTGACTTTGCTTTTTGACTTCTTTGAATTCCTTTCTCATGGTTTTGGACAATAAAATATTCATCATCACATGGCCATCCTTGAAAATCTCTTTCTTAATTTTAGAAATTTCTGCATTGTTTTCATCATAGATTTCTGATCTTGCTCTCTTTGAATCTTCCATAGTTTAATAATGCACAAAGCATTATTGAACCTAAAATCTAGGATTCTTGGTCTTTCTTATGGTTAGACGAATAACTTTTCCAAATTTTGACAAGAAATCTTGGATTTAATCCTTTGTAACTTCTTCCTTGATGTTTTGAACGAGAATCAATCTGTCATCTGGATTTAAGTGTTTGCTGTAGACCATATTGTAAAAGAAGTTTTCACTTTCTCCTTTGAAAGTGTCATTATGATCTTGAGCCATTTCCTTGAATGCCTAAGTAATTTCAGCAATGGAGAAGGCCTCACTTGCATCACTGTTGACAGGTGGTCCATGTTTGTTGATTAATTCCAATGCATGATGAGCACCTGAATTTATGCATGGATGTTTTCTTTATTGTTCGCAAATATCCAAATTATCTTTTGCTTATTCTGAGTTTTCGAATGAGATCATTGACCAAGGTTATCTTGTGTGTTAATCAATCTTGACAAAGCAGTCCTTCACTTAAGTACCATGTTTTTAGAAGTAATCTTTGATTATCAAAGACCATCCATATTCAATTGCTCTGACGACCTTTTCCTAATCCCAATACTTCTGAGGTAATGGTTTAGCAATGGCTCTCAGATAGATCGAACTGGATTCCACCTTTCTTTCCGATTGGGCTTTGAATTGCTCCAACTTCAGCAACTTCCCCTTGTGAGTTATTGGGTGATTCATAACTCTCTTTATCAAGTTATCGGCATCTTCCTTCTTCTCAAATTGAACATAACCATAACTAAAATGGGTTAACCTTAATTGATATACTTTAATTGCTTTCCTAAAATGTCCCTGTGAACATCGACCGATTGCACAGTACCATATCTGGAAAACTCTTACTCCAA
The DNA here is from genome assembly GCA_905182995.1 of Paramecium octaurelia. NCBI lineage: Eukaryota > Ciliophora > Oligohymenophorea > Peniculida > Parameciidae > Paramecium > Paramecium octaurelia. The sequence goes on from CAJJDP010000102.1 coordinate 49,255, forward strand.
TTCTAAGATGTCAGCATCTTCAGGTAGATTGTTAATGAAGATGTTGGCTTTTTTATCAGCATTATGATAATTGAAGTATGGCTTGACTCTGATGACATTTCTGATGAACACTTAATTATTGAATTTCTTTCTTGCTTCTTCGGCAGAATCTGGATGAGCAAAGGTAATGAATGCTTATCCTTTTGATTTCTGAGTAGTCTTGTCCTTTGTAATCTTCAAACTTTGGATTTCACCTACTTCCTTAAATTTACGATATAAATAATCTTCGGAGATACCCTAAAAGATGTTATTGAAGACATTCATACCTGATCTAAATTTTCAATGTAAATTATGGTCTTCATTTATTGTGGAGTGGTTTGTGGAGGTAGTTATTGCTGAATTTCTTTTTATTGCATATTTTTGATTTTTAAATAAATATTTTATTTAAAGATTTAAATTGAATTTGCATATTTAATTAAAAATAATATATATTTGCTTTTTAGTATTATCATTTATTCCTCTCTAATTTCTATCTCCTGCAACATCAACGCTCCCTCCCTTACCAGACAACCAACTATAATACAGTATTCAGGAAGGTCATCTAAATGAATGAAAAGGACATATTTGGAAAGAAAAAGATAAGATTAAACATCAATTAAATGAACAGTCAAGTTTTATTAATTTGATATTAAATTTGATTAAATAAGATTCAGGAGTTTCTATTGTTGTTTATTCTCTAACCTTCAAAATAATATTAATAATATTATTATAATTTGAAACCTATAAAGAACAACATTAATTATCAATTTCAACTAATAGAGTACATATATAAATTATTGATTGTTAATTTAGAAAAATAATGGCAGATTTTATTTTCTATTTACTAAACAATAGCATTAATTAAAAAGTAATTTTTTCCATCGATAATTTAAGTTCGCTGATTGGAAGTAGTTTTATCGACTTCGATTGTTTATGAATTAGCGCAGATGTTCTTATTAATGCTATATCTTTATTAATAAATTCTAAATCATAATATTAATACTATTATGATTTGAGATAGTGTTACAATCCTTGGTCCATTATTTTATTATAAAATAGAAGAAATTACATTAATTCTTGGTATCAAACTCATATTTGTATCAAAAAGTAACAGAGATTATAAATGAAATACAATATTAATAATAAGAGTTTAGAATTCCTTTTAAGTTTGATATTGTAAGGTTATTATTATAAATGTATTAAAATTCATATCCAAATTATAAGTGAAGAGAGTATTGTTTTATTTTTCTATGTTATCATTAAATTGTAAATTTCAAATTTATTTTGACTTAAAAAAAGAATAGATCTCTTAAATAATTTACTAGTAATTCAGCTCTATTTATGAGGGATATTCAGTTGTATTAAGTTATCGATCTATTTTTTTTAATTCTTAAATTTATTTTAATTTTATAATTAAATATATTAATATTAATCATCTAATTCAAAAATGCTACACCATGATGTAGTTGTATGTTATAAATCAATTTTCTAAAATGGAAATTTACTTTCAAATATTAATTGATAACAGATATTATCATGTGATGAAATCCTAATATTCTTCTGAAAATTTCTTTAAATATTGAGTTTTCCTATGTGTGAATGTAAGTATCTTCTCTATTAGGAATCAAAGATCGAAAGGCCGCCAAACAGCTTATTTTAAAAAAGTATTCATAGCTTATTTTAAAAATTATTGCAAATGCTGATGACCAATTATTAGCACCTAATGTATTTTTTTAAACATATAGTTGATGTTAAATTTGCTATTCATTAGAGCATTAATTCAAGTTGATCTTAATACATTCCAAGAGCATGCTTAAGCTGATATTCATGAAAGGCGCATTAACTTAAAAAATGCCTCAGTTTTGTGATTTTCACGTACAGATTATTGGCAAGTTGCTTCAATTAATGCAAAGAACAGTTGTAGTTGACTGGTAAGGATTTAGATATGTCTATTAACAATACTCTTGATGAACAAAATTTATCTATATCTATGAAATAATTTTTTAAGTATATAGTTGTTCAAGTTGGGCATCTCGAAGTATCTGAGCAAACTGATCCATTAAGGTAGCAGCCTCTAGCTGGTCGACAGATAGTTTACGGAATATGAAGAGTATTTGAAATTAGCAATATGAACTTCATTTATTAAATATCATTGCAATATATGATTAAATGGTCTAATATTCTATAAAGAATCTAAAGCTATGATGCAAGCGACTATAATGAATTTATTCAAACTTATATTTTCCTTAAGTTTATTATAGTTATAAATGTATAAATAAGAATAAAAAACTTCTCAATTAGAATTATAGGAAAAAGTCACAAGCCTTAATATGAGCTACTTTTTGTGGAATAATGAAGATTTGATAATAAAACTACTTTTTAGATGGTTGTAAATATTGATTGCGTAATGCGGCCATTTAAAGCCCAAATTATTGATAACATTATATTAATAATATTATCAAAAAATGAAATACCTGATTGCATTACTCTTGGTATCATCCATTTTAGCAGCCATCCCAACCAAAGTTACAAATTGCATGGCCAATCCAAAGATTGTTTTCACAGAGGCAACATTCAGTGTTACACCAGCTAAGGGTGTCGATGAAACAATCACACTATATGGATCTGCCAACGAACATGCAGAATTAGATAATGTTTAACTCAAAGCCAAATGGAATGGAATGGATGCTTTTGAAGACAACTATCCAGAAGACGAAGTCTATGACAAAGGAGATCGTGTTACCTACGAGTTGACCCAAAATTTCCCAACCTATACTCCATCTGTAAAATAATTAAATAATATAAATAGGGTAAAATTACTGTCCAATTGTGGTTCTAAAATGCTAAAAAAGTAAACTTTGCATGTGCTGAAGTGGGATTTGTTATCTGATTCCAAAATCTGTATTTTTTATTAAATAAGATATAAATTTTTAAAAAAATTCATACTTTTTAGATAATATCAAAATTTTTCATTAATATGGCATACCTGAGTAAGAGAATCGAGACTTCATAACTTTGGTAGTCGATCTAATCATATAAATATCTAAATTACAATGATGTAGAAGAATCTAGAAATCTTAACAGAATATAATTAATATATATAATTTATTAAGAAATTTAAGTCGATTCATTCAATAACATTATTTAATAACTATAATAAGTTCATATCAAATAGCTCAGCCGAACTTGTAAATCATGAATCCCAATTAGTTTATGTAAAAATGTATCATACATTAACTTTCATAAGAAACAAAGGACCCAAAATGTAATCCAACTATCACATGCCATGTCCCTTAAAATTTATTATCAAATTCATTTTTTATGTATTCAGCTATGTCTTTAAAATATCTCTTCTCTCTTTTAGCAGACAATTCTTAAAATTAATAATTTATGATATACTAAAAGCATGCTCAGCAGTTTCAAATGCAAATTCTTTCTATGCTTAATTCATATCGCAAAAGGTGACAACAGGTTTATGAATTTCCAAATTTGACACTATTACTACAGCATCCTTAGACTACCCTCCTCGACCAAATGACTTATCAATAGCAGAGCTTCCAATTTTTGATATGTCCATTAATTATTTGTATATTAATTATAATACTATATTAAAATGAATTTATTATCAATATAATAATTTGATAAAAGCATTGAACCAGTGACTATCTAATATGATTTATATGAAAAAGGATATCTTTTTTGTTTTATTTTATTTCCATTTTATCTAGATTTTAATACAATATATGATCAATGAATTTTTCATTAAGTGCAATATAATATAAGAATTATTGCGAGTCAAATTGAAAATGCAAAATAGCTGATGTCGAAAGAAAACCTGGAGAAAATCTGAAATAGAATTTTCATAAAAAGGCAAGAAATCCTATTAATCTAAGCTAATGGAACTGATATTGACCAATATTTATAAAATGACTTATGCTGTTAAAATCAATCTAAATTCTAAAATTCTTAGAAGAAAGAAATAACACTAGACACAATTATAGCTAAATTAGTGAGTGTGTATCAGATATGCTTCTTCTAATTTATATCATAATATCGTATAGATGGGGTTCAATAATTTCAATCGAAGGAGTAATATTTTATAAAATATTTGTATTTAATAATTAGAACATATGCGTTTTGATGTATTGTACGATTAGCTCATTGCAATTAGATCAAAAGTGATTAAGTCTGTCGGATGTATAAATTAGGGTAGTATCATTAGAAAATGGCAAGGAAATTTAGGAACAGCAGATTAGGAAACCTATATTGAATACCATAATTTTGATATTCTTACATAAGTAAATCTTTATCCTATTTCTAAAGCTTTAAATAATATTTTCAGCAAGTGAATAAGAAATATAGAATGAAACAGATTAATTAGAAATTTATTCCTAACATTTTCAAGAGATTATGAGTTCTTTTAAAGTCAAATAGCTGGAATAAGAAGAGGAATGAAACACAAATAAATTTATCATTAGATGTATTTTATAATAATATTTATAAATTTTTATTTGTGATGAGAGGCTTCTTTGCCATTACAAGGGCTTTTATTGCTCCTGTTGCAAAATCAACTTTTCATTTCTCTTCCCAATAGTCAAAAATATAAATGAGAATGTATATTAAATTTGTACTATTACAAGAGTCATTAAGAAAATAAATCACCTTATTAGATTATCATCTACGATGTCTGGTTTAAGAATTGCAAATCAATACGATATATCATTGTTTTCATTGTTAGAGGAGGCTTAAGGTAATATTTAAGATTTAGTATTATTAGGTAAAATTATTCTTATGAATTTTAAGATGACTCGACTGACTTGGATAACAGGCAAATTGGCTTACATTTAGGATGCACAGTTTCCATATGATTGGTAAAACATTATTATATTATAAATATTAACATTATTTATTATTCGGAATTCATTCTATTTATTGATAATTATTACATTTGGTAACGGATTTCTTATAGAAAATCTTATGATTATTTTGTAATAACTCTTGCATCAATTTATTAAACCATATTTTAACTATTAAATGAGGTTGTATTCCGTCTTTCTCAACAAATTGAAAATGAGAACCCTAAGATACTATAGTAGAATAGAATTGTACTCTACNTTATTGCGAGTCAAATTGAAAATGCAAAATAGCTGATGTCGAAAGAAAACCTGGAGAAAATCTGAAATAGAATTTTCATAAAAAGGCAAGAAATCCTATTAATCTAAGCTAATGGAACTGATATTGACCAATATTTATAAAATGACTTATGCTGTTAAAATCAATCTAAATTCTAAAATTCTTAGAAGAAAGAAATAACACTAGACACAATTATAGCTAAATTAGTGAGTGTGTATCAGATATGCTTCTTCTAATTTATATCATAATATCGTATAGATGGGGTTCAATAATTTCAATCGAAGGAGTAATATTTTATAAAATATTTGTATTTAATAATTAGAACATATGCGTTTTGATGTATTGTACGATTAGCTCATTGCAATTAGATCAAAAGTGATTAAGTCTGTCGGATGTATAAATTAGGGTAGTATCATTAGAAAATGGCAAGGAAATTTAGGAACAGCAGATTAGGAAACCTATATTGAATACCATAATTTTGATATTCTTACATAAGTAAATCTTTATCCTATTTCTAAAGCTTTAAATAATATTTTCAGCAAGTGAATAAGAAATATAGAATGAAACAGATTAATTAGAAATTTATTCCTAACATTTTCAAGAGATTATGAGTTCTTTTAAAGTCAAATAGCTGGAATAAGAAGAGGAATGAAACACAAATAAATTTATCATTAGATGTATTTTATAATAATATTTATAAATTTTTATTTGTGATGAGAGGCTTCTTTGCCATTACAAGGGCTTTTATTGCTCCTGTTGCAAAATCAACTTTTCATTTCTCTTCCCAATAGTCAAAAATATAAATGAGAATGTATATTAAATTTGTACTATTACAAGAGTCATTAAGAAAATAAATCACCTTATTAGATTATCATCTACGATGTCTGGTTTAAGAATTGCAAATCAATACGATATATCATTGTTTTCATTGTTAGAGGAGGCTTAAGGTAATATTTAAGATTTAGTATTATTAGGTAAAATTATTCTTATGAATTTTAAGATGACTCGACTGACTTGGATAACAGGCAAATTGGCTTACATTTAGGATGCACAGTTTCCATATGATTGGTAAAACATTATTATATTATAAATATTAACATTATTTATTATTCGGAATTCATTCTATTTATTGATAATTATTACATTTGGTAACGGATTTCTTATAGAAAATCTTATGATTATTTTGTAATAACTCTTGCATCAATTTATTAAACCATATTTTAACTATTAAATGAGGTTGTATTCCGTCTTTCTCAACAAATTGAAAATGAGAACCCTAAGATACTATAGTAGAATAGAATTGTACTCTACTAGCTTCATTTTCTAGGAACTGCAATTAAAGCCATATTTTTTAATTCCTAGGTTCAATATTTTTCTATGGCTTTGAGTGAGAAGAGATCATTTTTAAATCTCAAATACATTTAGTCCCTTATAATGATTTCATCATATTTCAATAATTATTTTATTTTTTATTGCCTACATATGAGCTATAACCTATACGAAGATGTATAAGAAAAGAAATATCAATTCGAATAGTCATCAGAGAACTTCTAAGGAGATGATTCTCCGATGCTCGATTTATACCACACCATTCATTAATCTCCTCCATCATAAAAATGGTCCATAAATAAAGTAAGCACTGGGTTGAGCAAATGCATAAGAAAAATAAAACTCACAAGAAAAGTAAAGACAAGTTAATATATTTCAGAAGGGAAAAGTATCCATTTACATGAAATTTAGATTTTATTATATAAAAGGTAGCCTCTCTAGATGATGCTAGCCACTTAAATAATCAGGAAAATTGGAATGTCCATTTCTAAGAAAAAGGTTTCAAAAACATGATAAAGTAGATGAAGCAATTAAACATACAATGAATTGTATGCAAACTATCTCATGATGCATTAGTTATCTATGTTATGTCTTTTTCAATCAATTAGTTATACTCAATATTATTGTTACGTATTGAATTTCTTAAATATTGTACATCGCAAAGTGTAATTTTTTATATTTCATACATGAATGTAAATCACATCCAATTCAATGAAATACTTCAATACCCAACTTATTACAAGAACTCCTTCAACATAATCTAAAGGAACTACTATCGTAAGAGTTAAGCAGTTGAATTAGGATATTAATTATCATTTTTTTAAAAATACTTAAATAGTATGTACATAAATTAGATTTGATGTTTATATTAAAAAATAAATATCTACATAATAAATAATGGGAACAATTAGAAAAACTGACATTGGGAAGAATTATAGTTCGACATTTACTATGTTGTGCTTTTCCATGATTTTGAAGATTAAATACTACTAGAAATCCTTAATAAAAGTATGTCAATGTACTTTAACACTATGTTATAGAAGAATTTACTTAATGTTAGTCATAAATCGTAGATTTAAAATGGGAAATCATAAAAAAATCATTAAATTTTGATGATCTAACTGAGAAATAGAAGTTAATAACAATATGGGATGTGTAAACAATTGACTTATGATATATTCATAATTTTCACTTTTTTGTAACCTTCCAAACGAACACACATTAATCTTCTCCTCCAGTTGAGATGATTCTTGAATCATCTTTGGTCCATTTAACATTTGTAACATGGGATGAATGTCCAGTACCAACAACGGCTTCAGAGGATTTCTTCAAGCTTGGGTATCTGAGTATTCTCACATGACTAAAGTCATCTCCGGAAGCAAGCAAATGATAAGATGTTTTAGGATCATTCTTTCCATTAATAGTAGTATTTGATCGATCAACGGCATTGATATCAGTACCATCAGCACATTCAGGCCAAATACCTTAGACTGGCCATCCAAGAGTAACTGTCCAAGTGTACCATAATTCATCCTTTAATGCAGATGCTCCACCAGGTAACTAAAAATTAATGATAACTAAATAATACTTATTTGCATTATGCTACATCCCAAAATAAAAGTTCATAAGCACCACAAGTGGAATGCAAATTGACACCATCTCTACTAAAGTCAAAGTGAGTAATATATGATGAATGTTTTTGCATTTTTTTGCCTATTGCTTTCCATGAAGGGTATTTATAGGCGTAAAGTGCGTTATCATGTGAACCAATAACACAAGTAGTACCATCAGGAGAGAATTTGATATCGCTGATCCATTCTTTAGCCTATTTAAATACTTTGGTTTAATTAAATTCAGCATCATATATTCTAATAGTACCATCCTTCATTCCTGCAGTGAAACCTTCATCCTTAGGATTTGTACTAACAACACGTGCTTTGCATTAATCAGTGAAATCTCCAGTATTGAGATCCCTCTTCTCTTCTTTGCCATCAGCAGTAAGAAGAGTGCTACCAATTTTAACTTATTTCCTATCAGCAATAGACCAAACACGAACAGTACCATCATCAGAACATGTTACAAATTTATCTTAGTCTTCTTAGAATATATCCAAACCCCAGACTTCATTGGTCCATTTCAAATTTGGACAGAAATGACCTCTCATAAGATTTGTAACCTAAAAGTCTGTTTGACTATTAATAGCTCCACCATCCCAAGAGAATTAATAAATTTCACTACCCAATGTTCCAATCAACAATTTGGAATTTGGCAAATCAGCATAGATGGCTCTGACACTAGGACACACAGAATCTGGACACTTTTCTTTTACTTTCACAGCCAAGATTTCTTCATAATTTTTACTTAAAACAAAGAATACTCCATCTCTTCCTCCTGAGAAAACATAATCTTGTGTAACTGTAATGCAATCACAAATCTGGGCATGTTTACTTGGCAATGGTTTCATAAATGCTTCTCCTTTCCATACTTAAATGCAACCATCTGCAGCTCCACATAAGGTATCATTTCCATTAATGGCAATACCTGATAAATTGTTGCTTGCTCCCTTTCCGAATTATCCCTTCTTTCCTTGACATTTACCATTATCATATTTCCAACATTTATAATGCTTCACTCCGACTGTTACAAATGCATCATCTGTATTCCATCTTAAATCAACGATAACATCTGGGCCACTCTTGTCTGACCACAATACTGCTCCTTTTCCACTCACATCAAAAACTGCCAATGAATGATCAACATCAACTGCTCCAGCAACTAATCTTTTACCATTGGGAGTAAATGCCATTGCTATGATACCTTTTTACAAAGGGGCTTTGAATTAGCATTTCACTTCCTTAGTCTCAGCATTCCAAACAAAGATATTTGGCTTAGCTCCTAATTCACCAGTGGCTACAGTCATTCTATCTACAGGATTCAGATCTATTGCTGTGATATCATCTTCATGCTTATTGAAATAAGTTTAGGTATTGCTACCAACATCTAAGACGATTCCTAATGCAGCTGCATTATATAATACTTAGCCATTTGCTAAAAAGAATAAATTGTTTCTCATATCTTTTGTACGATAACCATGTACATATTCAATTTCCAAATCACACTTTGGTGGTTTGTGTCCATCTGTTTTGCTTTAATAATATTGATATGTTGGTTCTTTAATTGCTCCCATCCATGGTTTGCATGCCATAAATTAATCTCCTTCATCAGTTTCCTCTTGGGAGAATACTGAATTTTCATCTTGCTATATTTATTTTTTAGGAGGTGGTTAAGCCTTCTTCTTTTTAACAGGCATGTCAATATCATCTGCTCCTTCCTCCTTGCATAGTTCTTGCAAATTAACTTACTCGACTTTTCCTTGAGCACTTCCAAAATCTGTTTTCCAAACAATAATCGATTTATCATTTCCACCTACTGAAATCAAGAAGTTATCGTCGCATGTAAATCTTACTCTCATAACATGAGATGAATGTCCAATATACTCTTTTCTCTTTTATTTGGGCACTACAACTGGATAATTCATCAAAACAACATGTTGAGTATCTTCACCAGATACCAAGTATTTTTTGCTATTGCTTCTACAAACAGTATTGACATCACTGTAATCTGCTGAAGGGAAGATACCTTAAACAGGCCATCCCAATTTACAAGTCCAACTAGCAAATTCTGTGTTAGCTTAACTAGAGGATGGTTGATTTTTCTTGGCATTTACATCAACATATTTAAGTTCATATGCCCCACTATTGACAACTACAATAGATGAATCAACTGACCAATCCAAAGCAGTCAAGGCTGAAGTTAAACCACATTAAATTTTGGTTCCTTATTTACCAAATTTTGGATATTCAATAGTCCATACTTCTAAATGTGACGCACCACCATGAGCACCAAATGCTACCTTTTTACAATCTGGTGATATCTTCAAATCATCAATCCAATATGTAGATTATCTCTTAGGCATAGTGGTAAAGATGGTCTTGGCAGTGTCCATAATTTGTAAAGTATTAGGATCCAATAGATATACAAATCCATTGAGATCACCACAAACTATAAATTTACCATCAGTTGACCAATCAACAGCTCTAACCTCACTTGGGAATGGTTTACTAACACAAACCATCTTCTTTTAATCAATATCCCAAACTCTAACTGTCTTATCACCACCTCCTGTAACGTATTTGTGTCCAGTTGGAGCAGCACAGGCTCCCCATAATTCTTCACCAAAATGACCTTACACTACAATACTGGTTTATTTCTTGGTTGGATCATAAGAGAAGATCTAAGCACCATTAGTACCAAATAACCACTGTTAAGTCTTTTCATTGTAATCCATGGCCACAACACCTGGTGGGAAGAGCGGATTGGTAGCCAAATTGATAATCTCCTGTTTCTTTACCAACTAACCTCCTTCATAACCCCATGAGTTAACTTTGCCATCTAATCCTCCAGAATATAATAATTTCTTGGCCTTATCCATAATGAATGAACACACTTTGCCTTCGTGACCCTTGACTCCTTTATCACTACTTCCACCTTTCCAGCAGAACAATGTTCCACTGCCTCCTCCTGAAACGATGACTTGGTTGTCAAATGCATATGCAACTGAGAATTAAGATTCGAATTTGCCTTACTACTAACCCATTTTGCCTTACACATTACGTCCACTTATTTTCCAAAACTTTATGTGCTTATTACCAACAGTCACAAATTCTTCATTGTCCTTCCATGCTGCTCCATTAACCTTTGCCTTGTCTATGTTGGATGTACAAATTTATCTTTTTCCCTACCAATCATATATGGCTAACGAATTGTCATCATCTTAACCTACTGTTAACAATAAAGATCCATCGGGTGAAAATTTCAATAACACTATTGCTCTTAAATGAAATTGGTTGAAGTTAGCCAAGACCTCCTTTGAATCGATGTCCCAAACAAAAATATCAATACATTTAGCTTTGCCTGCCTAAGCCATCTGTCCTGTGGCTGCTATGTTTCTATTTGGATGCAAAGCAAAACTAACTATATCTTCTTCATGTTTATTAAAGAATGCTTGTTGTTAAGTCTTAGGATCTACCTCCACTCCCAAAGCAGCTGATACAAACACCACTTTATTTTTATCTGTCCATCCCAACATGTCTCTGCATTCATCCAAAATGTAAAAGAATCTGAATCCATGAATATGGTACAATGATAAATTGCCCTTCGGGTCCTAATTATCTCTAGCCTTGTTTGGTTTGTACCATGATGGAACTGAATGTTAGACTTCACCTAAAAATGGCTTGACTGCTCCTATCATATCGCCCTTATCTAGCTCTTCTTATTCAAACATAGCTCCACCAACATTTTCTTCAACTTTTTCAGGCTCCTCCTGTATATCTTATACATCTAATTTGGATGGAGAGAAGATGTATCTCCATTGAAATATTGATAATTCGTCACCTCCCACTGAAATGATATGTTCGCCACTATTTGTGAACTTGATTCCACAGACGTAGGAGGAATGTCCTGTATATTTGATACATCCACTCTTTGGTTGTGGACAAGGATATTTGAATAGTTTAATTTTACCAAAGTCATCACAAGAAACCAAACATTTGCCATCCTTTGATCTATCAGTGGCATTGACATCATCACCATCAGAACAATCTGGCCAAATACCTTAAACTTACCATCCATAAATGCAAGTCCAAGTGAACCATTAAATGTCTTTGGCAGCTTCAAATTATATTGGCTATGCTGAATTCACATCATAGAATTCAATAGTATAATGGCTTGTATTTAATTGGATGAATTTACTGTCGGCAGAGAAGTCTAAGGTGAAGACATGATATTTGCAATTAGGTATTTTACTTTGTTTTTTCCAAGTTTTCGTTGAATAGAAGGCAATTTCAGAAAATGGTGGTTTATAACACACACACAAAAGTTCATTATTAGGTGAGAATTTGATTAATGAGATGATTTCTTTGTCAGGATCTACAACTTCAGTTATCTCTGATAATTTTTTTAAGGAACTTGCATCATAAATGAACGTTCTGCCATTAGAACAACCAGTGGCAACCCATTTCCCATTTTGACTAACACTCAATGTTTTGCTGCCATATTGATTAGGAGTTGACTTAAGTAACTTCTTCTATTTGATATCCCACATGCCTAACATTTCATCTTCTCCTACAGTATAAAATATATTCTAGGTTGGATGTGTATCTAATCCCCACAATTCCCCATTGAAATGTCCTTACATCAGTAATTTACATTGTATTTTTTAACCTTCTTCATAACTAAGGATTTCTGCAATTTCTGATCTTCTGGTACCAAACAAGATTTTACCTTCTGGACTTTCGCAGACCGAAATAACATTAGGTGATCCTTTTGGTGGATAACTTAATTTGAGTGGTAAATCTTTGGTGTCAATTTCGAACACTTTATTAAATTATGGATCCCAACCCATAATGATACCTCTCTTATCAGCAGAGATGATTCCTCGACCAGCTGATCTCGTCATTATTGCTTTGACTGGAGTAACATGAGCCTTGACACTCTTAACACAAATGTTTTTCTTCCAACACAAGAAATTTCCATTGAAAACACCTGTAACGATATATCCTCCATTGATAGCAATGGTCAAGACTGGTTGAGGTTATTGTTCCTTCCAAACTCCTCTTTCAGCCAGGATTGTACCATTTTTCCATGTGCAAATACTGATTTCTTTCATGCAAGCGACAACAATTTACCAATCACCTGGTAAGAATTTAATGTCAAAGATCTCCTATTTAGTTAATTTACCACTTGCAATCAAGGGAGAGGTTTTATTCTTTGGATCCTTCCTTGAATTCACGGCTATATCAATATCATAGACAGCCATGAAATGGTCATCATCCATGGCAATAGCAGCCACACTCTTTCCGTCATTTGAAAAGCAACAATTAGATATACCATTCTTCAAGACGTCATTAAATAAACAAACCATTCTCATATTATCTATATTCCACACCATCAACATTGGATTAAGACCAACTTATCCAGTTAACACCAAATTTTCATATATATCCAAACAAGATATATCATCATTGTGTTCCAAAAAGTGTTTTTAACTCATATTGCTTGGATCCAAGACTATTCCAACACCAGCTGTATGATAAACAATCTATCCTTTGTTCCCATATTTTAAATTGTTTCTAGTATCATGACATCTATATCCATAAATGTACTCCAAATCGAGAATTGCATTAGGTGGTGAAGCATCCATTCCTTCTGGTTTCTTACTTGGTTCCAATCTCTTTGCTTATTCCTTCCATTCCATTACTACTTCCTCCTCTTCTAATCCAAACTCGTCACTTGCCTCTGCTGATATTGTATGTTCAATTCCATTTTTGATACGTTCGACTCTCTCATCTCTAGGCAGTAATCTTCTCTCCATCTCAATTTCAATGTCACTGTCGATGTCATTATAGCAAGTCTCCTCGATTGTCAATTCATCTTTATTAGCCAATCCCATGTTGTATAGTACTTTCAACACGTCAGGATCTTTTTGCATCAATTTTAAATATTCTTCATATTCAAATCCTCCATCTCTATCCAAGTCCCACTTCACCAAATATTGTGCGAGTTTCTCTTCAATTTCTTTGGGTGTTGGGTCATCTAAGCCTTCGTAATAGTGAAGATTGTTAAATATGCTTGTTAAAAAGATACCCACTTCCTTAGGTCCCAATTTGTTGTCCCTATCCTCGTCGTAGAGATCGAAGATAGTTTTTGCTGTTGTCTAGAGGTTCATAAATATGCTTATATTACCGTCATTGGATTTTGGCATAATTATGCAACTCCTACTTTAAACTTATAGTAGTCAACTCGACCGCTGTCATCAAAGTCCATCAACTTAATAATCTATTTGATATTAACAAAACTTCATTACTTTAATGGCTTCCTTATGAGTAACATTGTATTGATCGGCGAATTTGTTTGGATCGATCACTCCGTTGCTTTCGATTTACAACCATTTGTCACTTAAATCGAATTGTTACAGATACCTTAAATAATCAATTTGATTTTCTGAAAAACCTTGGAATCTGGTTTTCCTGAATTTGCCCATGATTTGATTTCCCATGATAAATTAATTGAAAAATAATAATCATTTACAACAAAAAATTAAGAGGCTTTTCGAAGCAACAACCCTCAAGATGCTAATTGAAATGGCTCTTAAATAATATCAATGCAAAATCCAGAAAATCCGGATTCAATTCAACAACCTAACTTCAATTAGGAATGCCCTTACAATTCAGTCCAACTTCACACAATCACATTCAACAACGTCTGGGATTACTTGGTGCATCTATAGAAATGCCATTTACTAAATCAGAGATCCGAAATCAGATAATCCTCATAATACTACATGTGTCATCGCTGTCTCAAAGTCTTTGAAGAACTCCAGCATTTATTGGATCACAAAGACACCGAACACACAGTCAACTTTGAGAAGGTTTTCGACAAAAAGCCAGAGCAATGGATACAATTGTCCAAAAAAGGAAGATGGGAAATCATCAAACTTATTGAGAATTACAAGGACAACTACCTCAACAAAAAGGATAACAATTCTGAGAGCATATTTCCTCTGCACCAAACTGATCCTCGGTTGAACATTCCGAGAGACACCACAGCCAAAATCAGGAATCTGCAAATCGAGAAAAAGGAGAAATTGTAATTGTACTTATTACAATCCAAAGTGTTGGAATCTGCTTATCACAAACTGTTCAACCATTACAAAGATCTCTCAATGGTCAATAAAGAGTATCCTTATAAATTAACCAAGGATTCCTTCTCTCAATTAATGATCAAATACAATATCAAATTGACCACTCAGTTGTTTGACCAATCGAGAGTATGTGAATTCATGGAAACTGCTCTCACCAATCCAGAGGATCATATCATGTATATGAATAGAAGACAAATCAATAAGTTCTTTTACCTTTGGATTTTGATTCATGAAGACGTGAATCCCTTCCCAGGTGTTCAATTTCAAGAACCTTGGGTGATATTGGCCATCCCAACATCCTCCGATCAATTGCTGAATATGCCCACCAAAAAGCCTGCAGATAATATATAATTATTGGAATTGCAAAAGTTATTGAATGAATAATTGGAAATTGCCAAATCAATCGAACAGGAGAAGTCCAAATTCGATTAGAGGAAAATTGAGGAAAGCAAAGTGTTGGAATAAAAGATCTAAAAACTTGAAAACCTCGAAACCCAATTAAGAATTCAATTGACCACTCAAAATAAGTAATTAAATGATTTTGAATCAGTTAAGTAATAATTAAAAGAACAGTCTATAATCGATCTCCAAGATCGTAGCAACAAACTCGACCATTATTATCAAGTCCAAAGAACTAAGATCTAAAATGATATGACTAATCAATCGGAACTATTTAAATTAGCTGATTCGTTTGCAAAAGAGAAACAAAAACTACTGTAACGAGTTGAGATCTACACGGAGAAAAGAAACAAGGTTCATTACGAAACTCAGGATCTAAAGGCTTAAATCACGAATTTGGGGGAGAAGCTGCGACAGGATGAATAGGACAGATTAAAAAGTAAGACTAGAAGAAGATAGAGGATTATCCAGGAGTTGTGTATCAAGTGTTAGAAGAATACAAGGGAAGTTATCCATTTTCCATGTTAACATTTCCTATTTTGCATTTAATGTATCATCTAAGGGATGGTTGAAAAAAGATAGCAATGTCCTTTGGTTGCTATTGGACAATGCAGAGATTAAAGAAATCTGGATAAGAAGTTCAAGACTGTCAGATTCAGCAAAAATGATTGATTGATAAAATATTAATATGAACAATTAATCCTCTATTTTAGATGTCTCTATAGATTGCATCATACACTCTGAAATTTATTTACAAAATAATATGGAATCTTAAATAATTTAATTATGTAACAAGGATTCTTGTAATAACAAAATGGGTACTATGACGATGTCCCACAAAACAAAAATGATGCCTAGGAGCAAAAAACAACTTTAATGGAATGGTTGGCCATCGTTGGATTGATAATGTTAACATACATGGTCATCATATTCATTTGGATTGTGTGTAATGTGAATTTTAATTCGTAGGTATGGCTGGTATTCATAACAATTTCGAAGCCACCGTCATTTGTTTCATGGTCATCTTCTTTTGCATTTACATCCCCGGAATTGGATATTTCTGGTATAATGGATTGCAAGTGAGAACACAACTAATACAAGACTTCATTAACAAGAAATTATAGGAGAATCAAATGGAAATCGGAGGAAGAGTTTGATTAATTTAAATTCAATATAATAACTACGCCAATTCATGACGACCCCTAATTACTCTCTCATTTTGCGACCCCAATTCACTAAAAATTTA
The DNA here is from genome assembly GCA_905182995.1 of Paramecium octaurelia. NCBI lineage: Eukaryota > Ciliophora > Oligohymenophorea > Peniculida > Parameciidae > Paramecium > Paramecium octaurelia. The sequence goes on from CAJJDP010000102.1 coordinate 66,141, forward strand.
TTATAATCTCCTCTATGCCTTCCTGCCCTCCCAATTCCTCTCAATCCTTACTAACTACATTCGAAATCAATCATACATCCAACAACAAATCTATAGCCAAATCGTATTTCCTATTACTTATGGCATTCTCACTAATCTGGAATCTCAAATTCAAATCATCTGGTCTCTTGTCCAATTCTTGCAACTCCTCTTTTATCGTCTGAGGCAATTCATGCCATTCCCTAATCATTTTATAGAATTCCCTGATTTCCTAGTATAGTTAATTGAATTCTTAGTCTCCTGATTTCGTTTCAATCTATTTGAACAAGGCCTCCGCCTTATCGAATTCCCCTAATAGCACATGTCCCTTAACTTAGTATAGTCTAAATCTATCATAATGTTGTTTTAATTTTTCATTTTCCAGACTTGAAGCACTTAATTTAATCAATTCATGGGCATTTTCTTTGAAGGAATGCTGATTCAATTCCATTATAATCTTATCGCGTACATCCTCTCCAGTTATCTCTTTGGATAGACGATCTACAGAGGCAATGAAATTCTCTAAATTTTAATTTTTCTAATATATATCTACGAAAGAGTTCTTATAAACCAAAGCCACAAAGGGGATGGATTGAATCTGCAATTACTACTTAATTTCTTCATTCTTATCGATGTCGACATTAAGAAGTGTGCCCAAATTCTCATACTGCCTCAGATGTCCCAATAATGTTTTATTGAATTCTTTGCATTCAGAGGACCAAGAGGCATAACAATTTAAAAAGATCATCCTCTCTTCGCTCAATTTCTCTATCTCCTACAAATCATTTGCTTCCATGACAAATTTTTGGACTCCTCCAAATTAATATGAGAATCGAGGAAACCAATTCACAATTCTTTTAAGCATTTCTTTAATTATGAAAAAAATATTAATAGTCTCCGGTCTCGCGGGATCATAGAAATAAGAAGTTGTCCAAGTCTTAAGCTAATAGATGAAAACTAAGGTCCTCCCTGCAGATTCTTTGCAAGTAGCTCATCGTAAACTTTAAAAAGGTTTATAAAAATTGGCCAATATCCACCCACTGGCCAAAGCATCTGTCAAATTATGAATTGATAGGCAAGTACGATGGATTAACCAATTTCGTTACTAGCTTTTAATTTAAGAGGGAAGTCTTGAAATTCCTTCAAAATATTGATAATCCCATTATTGAAGGCGGATGTTGCTTCTTTATTAATTAAGTATTAAAATCGAGACATGAATAATTCAGCGAAGAACAAATTCAAATGGCTGATCAAAAGGCTAAACAAATCCTCCTCAATTGTTCTGATCCTCAAACTCTCTTGAAGCAACTTTGTAACAAATATAACGAATCTCCACCAATTATAGATAAGTATCGCTTAATAAGGGCAGTCCGCTTTGCTCTGCTTACAGATGGTAAACAATATCAGTCGCCTTTTAAACATGATGAACCTAAATTATGTGAGATTCTGGATGTTAGAGGGTTCTTTCTAAGTGAACCCTAAGAAAACATATGTTAAATAATTTATGAAAGGTATTCAATACATGAAACAAAAGGTGCAATGAAATGCTTTAATAAGGAATTCTGAGAGAATTTTATGCATTTTATAAAATAAAGCAAATTGGCAACCTTAGTTAATTAAGATTTTGCACACCCATAGGATATGATCTCTTTGTGGAATTGATCAGCAATTTGACTGTGATTAATGCGAATCCCAGTTACTCTCAATCAAAAAAGGAAAGTTTAAAGAGAGAAAGAGTTAAAAGTTTCATAGAGAAATTCTACATTAAATGGAGATAATACACATCTTATTAGAGAAGATACGTTAGATCAAATTTCAATGAATTTATGTGGATAGATAATCGACGAAGTAATATAACAGAGTTGATATCCTAATACTCTTCATGTGAGAGACAAGATTACACTAGTTAGTTAAGTTGTATTGACAGCGTGGCTTTGAAAATAGACAAGCATCCTGAATCAATGGGGAGGTTGATGAAAATTGAACCCTCGCCAGAAATGTAAGAATTGGTGTTGGAGACTATGTAAACTATGATTTGAGTTGGAAAGTATGTATACATAAAATAATTATCAATTTTTATAATGCTTCCATGTCTTGAGAAAGTCTATTAGATGGTTCTGTAAACTCAACTCTAATTTCTCGATAATGAACAAATACTATAAATTAGATTGCAAGATTCATATCGATTGATCTTGAAGAAAGATTACTTGCATATCTATAATAAGGATGACCCCTTTATTTCTCTTTTGATTTGTTTTCCAAATTTAATACAATGGTACGTTGTGAAAGACCTATTGATTGGGTTTTCAATAAACGGATACGAATTTACGAGTCATCAAGGCAATTTACTTAAGAAACTCAAAACTCTCTTAGGAGGGAGAATGCTGTTCTCCAAGGTTCAAGACTTCTTCTAGCCCTAGAAGGTATTGGGAAGTGGAAGTTCTTCGAAAGTGATGGGTGTGACGGAGAAGGAAAGCGGAAACCAATATGCTGCAAAATGTGTGAAGAAGGAAGATATGAGTTTTTAGGAAATTGAAATTAATAATCAATTGTAGCATCCTGCTTTTGTTAAGGTCAAGGAGGTGCATCAAGGAGAGACCAGCTTTTACATAGTGATGGATCTATTGCAGGGTAAAACCTTATAATTGTTTCTTGGGCACCATAAACCTTTCCAATTGGAGTAGACAAAATAAATTATGCATGTATAATGATCAATAAATATGAGAGGCCTTGTTGGAGGGCATAGAATTCATGCACTCCAAAAACATTATGCATAGAGATATTAAACCTGAAAATATCATTCTGGAGGTGAAAGGAGGGTAGGTTAGGTTGAAAATAGTAGATTTAGGTTTGGCTACTTATAGCACACTGAGTAAATTTATTTGCATAACCAAGTAGAGAAGTTCAAAAATCCCAAATGTGGCACTATTGGATTTGTGGCTCCAGAAATCATCAACTTATAAAATCCTAATCACACTTATGATAAGGCCTGCGACATCTTCAGTTGTGGAGTAATCTTTTACAGACTGCTCACAGGCAGAGATGTCTTTCCAGGATCTAAATTTTCCTATGTTTTTGAACTCAATAAGAAGTGCAATATTGATTTCACCTATCTAACTTTGCAAAAACTGCCTGTTAATTTGACAGTATGCATTTGTATTATTGAGGAATCTTGTTTAAAGAATGTTATCAAGAGATCCTAAATTGAGACCTACAGCCACTTAGTGTTTGAATCACGAATTTTTTAAGAACATTCAAAAATACAGTGTCATCCAAAAAAAGCAAGGGTTTTTGTAGTCCAAATAGCACACTGTTGAATTCAGTTAGGATCAAGACATTTAGGAGTATTAAGGATCGTTTGTGACTACAGAGAGAATGTAGTATTCAAGCTAACCCAGATAACAACAAAAGACTATAAAAAAATTGAATACATCGTAATTTGATAACATAATTTGAATGTTCAGAATTAATATTATGATTATTACAAAGAGCATTGTTTTGCTATATTCGATTCAGTCGGAAAAAATACAGCCCGAGTGTAATAGCTTTTCTCCCGGCAATTAGTTTTAGTTTCTCCTAATTGAATTCCACTGCATAGGAGTAAATTTCTTAAGGGTTTGCAATGCTGCCGATAACTGGTTTGAGTGGACAAGAGAGTGGGTTGACTATTCTATTTACTCACCCTCTTGATGTAATTTCCAAATATTTTGTTTTTGAAATCAGTGATGGATTTCAAATTTGGTGATTCAGTTTCTCTAGATTTTAAATTATTTTCAGTATCGCATTTTTGTATGACTGAATCATTTTCACTGTAGATTGGCAGTTAATAATTCGATCGTTTAGTTGAGGACATCATTCTTGAGGTGGAATCTACAACTTCGATATCTTATTAACTAATTTTGCTTAGTGTTTCTTGATTTTATTTGTTTATTTTTCTCATCTATTTTTTTAGAGCTAGGATCTATTTAATAATGACATTTTACTTTTTCTATCTTCTGTTCCTTGTTTTAAGGTAATTTGAATTGGTTGCTTATTAATTGTAAGAATCTATCCTAATATCCAAAGTTAAATAAATTTTTTTCTCTCATCTTATCGTCATACTCCTCCAGTTTCTTCATCATCTCATCTCCTTTACGAATCTACTCAATTAAGGTATCTCTATTTGGTTCCTTCGTTTCATATTACTCTAATTCTGTTAACTCAAATTACTCTCGCCATAATCCCAACCATTGATGCACAGATTTTTATTCGGTTTCAACCTCAGAATATTATGCTTCTTAGGTCCCATCAAAATTATTGAAGCATCAATCTTGCAATTCTTCCTTGCCAAAAATTTCTATTTTTATTTACATACGAATTATTACTAAGGATTCCATTCTTGTACATCCATCTTTTAGAAGACTGTGATGAGCACGAACTGTATTGAAACCAGTATTCTCAAATGCAGTTCTACCGAATCTCTTACAGGGAGGATGAATGAAGTCTTTACTCATTTAATAAATAAAATAACTCATTTCTATTGTTTTGCATCTTCGATTAAATTAATTCTTTTTTTGTATTACTCCACACACTCTTTTATACACTCCTCTTCGCTGTTGATGAACTTGCTACTATTGAAAGCATACACACACTTCTTGAAGCAGTTTTTAATAATATCCATAATTATATAATAAAATTAAAACTCATTATTATTTACTAATTTCTCGCAAGTACTTTCTTAGTCTTTTCTAAATTAATTATATATTAATATATATTACATCCTCCAAATCTCTGTCCAATTTACTCTACTTTATTTAACCCACCGTAATGTTCTCTCTCTCTTTCTTGTACTCCTCCAAATCTTGCACATAGAACTAATAAACCTTATCAAAAACCCTGTCGATGTTTGCTTGGCTTACGTAACTCCCAAAAAGGTGGAACACACTCATTGACATCGCTCCCTTCTTCCAGATTGAAATTGGCAATAACATGCAAAAACTACCCATCAAAGCACCCCAACAATACGCAGTGATTCCTATTCTATTCCTACAATCAGCAAGTTAAGCAACCAGCATCATCCGATTTTACAATCGAAGCAAGTCATTCAAGTCCATCTCCTAGTGACTCTTCCTCATCTCCTTGCTCACATACTCAGCAATAACATTATTTTTTTCAAACACATATTTTATCACATTTTATTTATGCGTGAAACTAAATTGATACTGTGGAATATATGTTCCCCCAAAAATGTTTGAAAGAAATTGCGAAGTTTGATTCACTGCGCTTGCATAGAAAGAATACAATTATCCTGTCTCCTCATCATAACTCGAGGGCTTGTGCTTTATCAACTAAGGTCCCTCGACAGGTTTCTTTTCCTCCTACTACTGAGACAATTCCATCCTTATTCTCTGGCTTAAGGTCATCGGTTTTCTACTTTTCTCTTTCTCCTAATCTTCCATTATTTTGTGTTGTAAAATAATATATAATACACTTTATTCGATTAATTTTAGTTATTTCTGCGATATTTTGAGTCAATTATTTCTTAACCAGAAGGTTAACCTTTGAAATCAGATTGATTGGTATTCAAAGACAGTGCCTTATTGTACTATTATTTTAATTATTTTTCAACTTATCCTTTTTGAAGTATTTGGATAATGACTTTAAATATTAATCTAAGAATCAATTATAAATAAAATTTGAAGCTATCTTAATATTCAAAAAAATGAAATAATACAATCACATGCAATTAAGGAAGTAATTGATTTTATAATATAAGATTTATACTAAAATAAAAGTTGATAAAAAAATTAAAAATGAATTATAACACTTACTAAAAAGGAAATCACTTTTGATCCAAATAAAGATCCACTATTGATTTAAGGGTTTATAAAGAAAATTATATCTGATAATAGTGCAAAATGCCAATTGTTAAATTTAATAACTCCTGATGAAAATAAATTTCTTATGAATTGATTTCTTAATTTAAGGGATAATTAATCAATTTTAATAGTCTTTAAATTTGAGTTAAGAATAGGCATTTTTAATGAATAGATTGATTCTATCATTAAAGGTTCCTTGTTTTATTAATATGTTAATAATTAGAAAATAAATAAAATATAAAAATCTTATTATTATTATTAAGTAGCTCATATCAATAATTAAGGTTTATTTTTTATGATAATTTTAAGATTTTATTTGCTTCTTAAAATATCCTTTATTGGGCATATTTCTGTTTTTTCGACACAATATAATTTGTTTTTCAAACTCTTAAGGCTTACAAGGCTTATGAAATCTTAGCTTTTATGAAACTTAAAATGTTGTAATACATCTTTCAAATTTTTATATAACAAAGTATTTTAGACTATAACTTTATGAATTGCATCAATAGTTTTAATTAATTTTTTGTTTAAACTTAATTATTTAATCAAGAAGCTCCTAAATTTAATAAGCAAAGATTACTATAATTAGGATATAATTAGGCCGTTGATTATGCTACCACTTATGATGCAGATACTAAATATTTTACCTGTTCCTTCTATTCTCATCATCTTTAATTTAATAAAGAGAAATAAATTAAGCAGCAGATATATAATAAATATAATCACATGAATACAATATTATTATGGCAATTCTTATAATAATCTTAATTATAATTACAGTGATGATATATTGATTTTCAGACAATATAACAAGTCTCTTTATAGCCATAATTATTACCAGTTCCCTTCAGATTCCCATATTTGAGTAGTAATCGCATTTAATATCTTCCATCAAAATCAATGAAAACAAATAAAAATACTATTTTTAAATTAAAAAACATAGATAAATTTCCATTTATTAATGAAATTTATTAAGAAATGTTTGAAATATTAAAGGCTTCAATTATAATATTTGATTGGACATACCTAGGTAGCATTAGAATAGGAAAACAAAATATTTTGGACAGTGTGCGAATTCATTAGAATGTTTTAAACCATCGCTCTAGTTTTACTATATAAACATATTATTCGAATGCTTAATACTAATATTGAATTTGATTAGCCATCTTCGAGTTAGGATAAGGTTGAACTGTTATGTAGAATTACGATGCCTACCATTTTGGTATAAGAATATTTGTCCTTAGAACAAATTATATATTTCTAAATAATATTTTTGGCATCACTCTTTTTAATGTTGCTCATCAACGTGGTTGCATTGAGATTGGAGTATATACATTTTAAACAAATAAAATTTCAAAATAAGCGGACATTTAACAAAGTAGATGGCAATAGTTTTTGTAATGATTATTAACTTATTTTGTAGAATCGCTTAATCTATTGAATAGCACCTACAATAACAATGATTTTACAGAGCATTTCCTATTGAAACAACTAATGGGCACCGACAATGGATCCCTTATTGAATTGCAATTACTGCGAACCTCAATATTAACCAATTATTTCACGCACATCATGTTCCTACCTTAAATTTATTGGGTTGCCATCATATTCTATCGAATCCACAAACAAACCAATTACTCAATAGGACTGTTTATTTTAAACTTTACACTCAACTCAATTTAACTGCTTTTTCTCATAATATTAGAAACTTTATCTTTGTACATGTAATAATCCTATCGACTTAAAGACACCAATTATTTGAGATTGAGAATAACCACTTCGTTTAAAATAGGACAGATGCTGAGAATCATTCCGACTCTAATATACTTTAGCGTACTTTACATAGTAGAACCAATGACCATATACAACAACTTAGTATTTGAGCAAGTGTTGTCATGTTTTGGAATTTTGAATTTGATATTTGATCTCCAAGATCAATCCTTCAATATCCCGTTTGTTTAGCCCTATAAAATCTATGTATTTCACTTGGCATTTTCATTGGCGTTTTGTTTGTCCTTTTTAAAACTGTTGCAGTTACACATAAATGACATAATAACATTGTCAATGATGATATCTCCTTGTATGTGCAAGATGCTCAACCAATTGACAGACTTCAATTTCAAGAAAATAATAACTCATACCTTGCATCCAGAGAATATTCCGCCTAAATAAAAGATTTTGAAACGAAATTCCCAATCAATAACCAAATCCCTTATCGTTAATGACGATGTTCATCAAATTGAAAGGCAGATCTGCTTATAGAAATTAGAGCAAGTGAGTATGATTAGACTTACAAATTACAAGTATTTCCTACAATTCCTGAGACTCTATGAGTTACTGTGTATTAATTAGCAGCATGTATATCAAACAACAGATGTTTTCAATCCCAACAAATCAAAGTTCCTAATGCAATGCTTCATTCTAATAAAAACTCACATTGAACTATGCAATAATGTGTACTGTTTTTGCAGAGGATTTTGGGGAGAGAAGAAACAGACTCTCTCTGTAAACTTACAAAAATAGGATATGAAAATCTTCTCTGATTACACTTGTAAGGGTCTAACCATTTCAATAGACTTGATCGATAGATACATTCGATATTACATTAAACTTATTTTGAATATAGAAATATATGTCACACAACCTAATTTAACATACATAGCTCAGTTAATCAGTTTTCTAAGCAAATCAGAAGAGTCATTACAGGCATGGCTATAAGTTATGGAGGTAAAGCTCTAATTGCAAGAGTAAAAAAAGCCATTTGATGAAATAACTACCAATCTGATAATAAGTTACTCTAAATATCAAACACTGTTTAGAGCGTAGTTTTATTTGAATGACAAATCCATCAGGAAGACTATCCTATACGGAGATTATAGGAACACTGAGTTGCAGAGAAGTCTGTTTATACATAAATTGATGCAGAGTCTGGATGTAAAGAAGAGTTACTTAATCAGATTAGGGAATAATAAGCAATCATACGAAGAGGTTCAATAACTTTACATTGAATCCAACTCTTACTTCCTGCAACTACAAAGTGAATTGCAAGAATTTCATGATCAATCGCAATGTCGAACTTCTTGTTTGCTGATGATGCTGTACTATTGTGAAGTTCGTTGTGATTACCTGCAGTTTTAGAAGTATAAGAATGTAACTCTATTTACTATATTTTTTAGTATCTCAGAACAAAGGACGTTAAGTTTTTTGAGTTCCCAATTATGTTTAATGCTCCTCAAAACATTTGTTATTTGAAGGTGAATTTGTCAAGATTCTCAAAACACAAGTGTCGAGGCGAAATCTTATCAAGATCAGAAAACTCATTTACGTTTTTTGGATTCGAATCCAAGGATGATTTCCTACGTCAACGAGTTACTGTTCATGAGTTAGTGCCACGTTTGATTTCCTCGGTGCACAACACGATTATTGAGTTATTTCTAATGAGCAATCGACCTAATGTAATCAGAAAGGAGAGGTACCTTATAGCGGAGAAGACCAACCAAGAGATCGTTTTCATTGAGATGTTTATAGACTTGTGCTTTGTGATTACTGGCACTGAGTTTCCGGTGTATTGTTTCATGCAAGAAATCAAGCCAGTTGGAGTCTTCGAGAATATAAGGGGACACATAATTGTGGACGACTATGAAATCATTCAAGGCATAAGCTCCTTAGCTTACCAATCTTTATTCCTGGATTCGCCAAGTGAAATCTGCAATAGGGAGATTTCAGAATTCTATGGAGATTTCACTGAAATTGCCTAGAGACTTAATCAAATGATGGACACAAAAACCAGTAGATACAGGGGCATGACTTAATCGGTGGTCAGCTAGTAGGGCATTCAATAGAAGGATGCGAATTCGGTGTATAATCATTACAAGTTGAAATTGGAGGATCAATTATTCATCATGAGTGAGTAGGACAAGTTCTTTATTGATATGACAGTCACATTGACGTATGGGATTATCAATGGGAAAGTTTCAAAAGTATTGTTATTTATTTATATTATATTTTAAATAGTACTTTGTCATTGAGTTTAATAAAGTTTAACAAATTGATATCACTGAGAATAATGACTCCAATTAAACCAACAGTTTGAAAAGCAGTGTAAAGTAGTCTTAATATACTCAAAGAACAAACACCTTATACGACATCTAAGACAACGAGAGGAGAAGCAGCGAGGGATCTATCAAACTGCAGAAGTACTCATTTCCCTAGCTCAATGAACAATGCATAACAGTCTCCCAGAATCAAATGCAAGGATTGAAGCAAGAATAATCGGATGACAGAATCAACAACCAAAAAAAACTGGAGAGGAAATCCAAGTTCTTCAATTTCAAAGGAGTTGCCAGGAAGTCTGATTCTAATGAACAATTTAATAATGATCACGATTCTGGATCTTCTAATCACAAGGCGTCGGCGACATCGCAGAAACAACAATTAGATGTTCAAAAGTTCGTTTCAAAAGGTATGCAATATTAGGAATTCTCGAATTTTGACTACGAGAAAATCATATTTGTAATACACATGATAAATGCTTTGATCCTGGGAATCATTTTAGTCTTTCTGCTGCTTTACTAATTGAAGTTCAAAAGCCAAGCAGAATCAATAATCCCGACCATTTAAATTTTACAAGCCTTCATTACTACTGATTACACCGACAACATCCAATTGTCCCTGATGTACAATAAATAGAAAGAACTCAATCAGCAGGATCAATATTACCAACACCTATAGAGGTTATTGGTAAAGGATGCCAAAAACTACTTAATGTACCAAAAGAACTACTTCTTAAATTAATAGATCTAAAATGTATTTAGTGACACCTAAGTGCAACATGAGAGTGAACAGGACACTAGTGCTTGGAATGCAGCCTTTTACATCCTCTACAATCAACTCGACTTTGTACAGGATCAGAACCAAAATCAAACCAACTAATTGCCGACTTATGTAAATCTGCTTCTGGACTTCCCATATCACAAAACAGCCTATGAAAATATCAATCAGGCATTTAGTGATTACGTTTAGTTGTCTATTGACAACTTTTCCGATTCCCAAAAGGCTCTCATAATAATCCTAGTGGTCCTAAGCATTATTATATCCTTCATCTCTCTTATTGTGTATCATAACTACTTCAAATACATGAAAAAGATAACCAGATGCAGTGAGCAGGTGCAATTTGATGCACTTGAATCTGAGATCAATATCTGTGCGACGATCTTAACCAATAAATAAGTATATACTCATTATCATCTAGAAATTGTGTCTTTATGATTACAAGATGGACTTCACAGCAAATTTCGATTTTCGATAGCATCAAGAAGGTCAGACTCATTTTTCTAGTTATAAAGTGATTAACAGTTCTCAGACTAATACCAAGCGATCACTCAATTTCACAGATGGCATTTCGATAAAAAGAGCATTGAGCTTTTTGTATCCTCTATTTTGTCTGTCAATCACATTAATCTATTTAGGAGTGACATACATGGATACGGAGAATGTGATGTCCGGTTTACAGAAGGATATAACCATATACAACGAAGGCATATTATTTTAGGAACAGTTTTCGATGCTCTGTATTAGTAGTATATTGCAAGAGAATAAGGATTATCTATTCTAGAAGAAGTACATCACTGCATCCTAGTTGCAACAATATTATGACTACATCTCGCCTTCCATTGTCACCACTCAACAATTGAGCAAAATCATTCGACTGCCAACAGGCATCAGGAGTGCTGATGTGATAGACTCCCTATCTGTTAACATTTGCAGTATCTTCTCGGATTAGGTGGATGTGTAATTATGCGAACGATTAGACTAAGGGTTGCTGCAGAATGGAGTCTTGGAGTCTACGCAATTCTACATTATTCAGTATAGGAACAACTACGAACTCAATTATCAAGACACCTTGGATTATAGTACCACAGAGGATATCGTCTCAATCAATTTCATCATCAAAGGCATCACTAATTACATCAACAGATCTAAGGAAAATTTGGAAACTTACATTCAGGAACAAATTGATTTAAAAATGAACTGGTTCATCTTCATTTTCACATTGACAATTATTTTGCAAGTAATCCTATCCCTTTTGATTTCATAAAACCTAAAATGGAGATTGAAATCCTTAAAACAATTGATATACTTATTGCCTCGTGACACTTTATATGCAAATGATAGTTTTATGAAAACACTAAATTACGTACAAAGACATCAAAATGATTTATGTTAATGATTCTATTTAATATTAAGATTATAATTGAATCAATTAAAAAATGTTTTTATCGATAACTCAGTGCTGTAGGTTTTTGGCTGCCTTCTCTCATAATGGTTCATTAGGAACACTTTCTTTGGCTTCGTTCTAAAGAGATTGTGCTTCGAGGAGATCATAATTCCTGACGCCGAGGGAGTTTTGATGTCTCTCTATTAATCATCGAGAATCTCATATTATTGCAATTTGGCATTAAACAGCATTTATTCAGTGATATTTTGATATTTGAATTAATGAGAAAGACTACTCTGACGATCAAAGGTTTGAGGTCGAGTCCCTTGTGATGTTTTGGAGAATGGCTGCTAATTAATCTGAGATTGATTAATTCCATTTTGAGATTCCTTGTCAAATGTAATACAACTAAACCGACGCTGCTCTCTCCTTCTAAACTCCTTCTTAATTAATTATGATTGGACCTCCAAATGGTTCAAAGTATCCGCTAAACTCTGCTCATTTTCCATTTATGCTCTAAGATTACCATATACTAATCCTTACTTTTTTTATTCGCTCTATTGCACTCTCCTAATGGCTTTCAGTTTCTTTTAAGTGGTCTAAATGAAATCCATCTAGCATAATTGATACTTGGATTTCTAAATGGAATATTGTTTGGCCTACTCCTTGATCTTAAACTCAGTCTAAGGAACTTCAGTTGGAATTACAATTTCTAATTGTGGTTACGAGGAATTCTTTTAGAAACCATTGAGATCCTTTGAAAATTCTTCAGAATAACTAAACTTCTTGTGAGTTTTCAAGTTTTTATTAATTCTCTGGTGATTAATTTTGTGCCTTTGTTCATACTGTCTTCTTACCAATCTTTCACATTATGGGTAATTATTGAACAATTTGGCTAAGTCTGTATAGGTGATCAAATAAGCCGAAAACTCTTGCGACGTTACTTAGGCAGTGTGTATCCTGTGACAATCTTCAAAGTATTCGACCTCCCCAAAATATTGATCTTGTCCCAATTCGCAAAGAGGGAATACAATGTGGTTTTCTTTCTTGAATAATTTGACAGTGCCCTTCTTGATCACAATTAAGGTCTGAGGAGCATCGCCAATTCTGTAAATGTAATGACTTATTGGGAAATGGACTTTTTCAAATTTGTATTAACTTTCTACGGCTTCTTTGTATGTTAAATTTTTCAGAATCGTCAAACTGAGCAATTTCGTCTTTTTTCTAATTTTTTCTTGAATAGATCTGAGTTTAATTTACCTAACTGACTGTCTTCCAGTATTGTCTTATAGTCTTTTTTAGTAAGTACGGCTACATGCAAAGAGGTCTTGGCAATGACTGTGCCAGTACGGGCAGATTCAATCATCAATCCTCGTTCTCCGAACATTTGTCCTTCGTGTATCTAAGCGACCAAATCGTGCAGGAACACTCCTCCATTAAAGAGGAAATCCTTGTCTGGGATCTTCTCGAGGCCAAAGGTTAATTTCTTGATTGTCTCCACATCTTTGTGTTTGACATCTTGGCGCTCAGTTTAAACGATTAAGCGTGGCTTGTACGATTTGGCTATCCTAAATTCTATTCTAATTTGGGCTATACTGCTCGAAATCGTCTTCCCGTAGATTTATTGTCAGTCTTCTATTTAGTTGCTTGGGGGCCTAATACAATTTGATTATTGTGCTTGGGTGTTGCTCCAATTCTGCTTCTGTCAGAGTTTTCAGTTGGTTCTCCTCAAACTCGACTTCTGCTTGGATTCGCTCTTGTTTCTTGCGCACATAAACATTGACACTCCCATCTATGATGATGAAGAATTCATTGGAAGAGTCACCTTTTTGCATACATCACTCATTACAACCTTCTTTGAACACGATGTCATTCTTGTTGTAATGTTTGTACATCATCATTTTACAACATCTTTGGTGCTATTTGGGATCTCGTAGACTCTTGAAGAAATCCAACTCTTTGGTTGCTTACTCCAGCACTGCCACTTCAAAATCCATTCGATCATCAGGTGGTGTTTTCAAAATATATTAAGCAACTTTCAATTATGTCTTTGGATCCTTCACTTTCAGAAATGATTGACACAGTTTCTTATATGTGTTCTGATTACCATTTCTAACACTCATAAATTCATCCGGTGAAATAACTACTTCCATTGGAACAAAATAAAAATAAAATAAAATAAAATTCTAATGGATTATTAGGAAGAACTCAATTAAAAAGATCAAACCATCAAACTATTGGAGGAAGAGAAGAATGCCTTGATTCAAAATGCAAATGAATTACAAACCAATTAGATCGCCTTGGAAAAAGAAATCACAAGATAAAAAACCAATATTGCTAATTATGAGGCGGAACTTATAGAATTGCATAAGGAGAGAAAATCTTGTGACGAATAAATTCAAAAGTCGCAGATCTAAATAGAATCCTATGAACAATAGATTACATTACTTAATGAAGATCTAAAGAAAGTCACCATTCAATGCGATGAAGCCTTGTAACAACTCCAACAAATTTAGAGTAGACATGAAATTGAAATTAAAACACTTCTATAGTAGTTGGCGAATGAGAAGGAGAAAGTTAATGAAATCAATGATGAGAATCTCCTTATTATCAATAATAAATAAAATGAAATCGATTTACTGATTGAAAAACTCAATGAACTTGAAAAACAAATCCAATCTAATCTCTAAAATCATATTTCTGAAGTAGAATACTTTAATCAATAAATAGAATCTGCAAAGTAAGCAAAACATGATGAGTGGGAAAAGACTGTCAAACTATTGCAGAATGAAATCGCTGATCTAAATAAAACATTGTCTGAAAAGGAACAAAATAACAAACCTGATCCATAAATTGAAGAGCTGAATTCGTACATCATAGAACAAGAATAATAATACATTAAGCAATTTGACACTCAAGAGGAAAAGATCAAATCATTGCAGAATGAAATTGCCCTATTGAATGCTCAATTGCTAGAATTGTAAAAGAATAATGAGAATTAACTACTCGAATTAGCAGCACTTTAATAGGAATTACAACAGAAAAATGAGAGTTGCTCTAAACTAACAAATCAAATTGAAGATTTAAAATAATAATAATAAAAATAAATGATATCATAACAAACTCAACAAGCTTAATCGGGTTCAAATGCCAATGCTGCTGACAAAATGGTGACCATCTCAATGAAGGATTTATTGAATTGGGATAAAAGGTCAAAAGATCAATAAAATCAAATTAAAGCTTTGTCTAACGAAATTTAATTACTAAAAAATCAATAGGAGGAACAATTAAAATTATAAAATTCAAAATAAATGAAATCCAATCTCTCATTAGAAGGAATGGTTCAAAAGTGCTAAGTCTTGTAACAAATAGTTGATGAAACCAGTCAACAAAACTCCAAAATTAATTCAGAACTCAACACATTTAAACTACAAAATCAATAACTTAAAGATGATTTGAACAATTCCTAACAAGAATTAAAAGAATTGAGAGTGATCGTCTCGGATAAATTTAGATTGGAAGGCGAACTTGCATCTGCCCACATCTAAATTTCAGAAAACAAAGATCTAATGAAAGTAATATTGATATATGTTAAAGATAGAAATTTAATGAACTTTAATCCAATTATGAAAATACAGAAGAGCAACTAGAAACAACCAAAAAAACCTTGAGATAAAGTGAACAACTTAGAAACAATGTATATCATGTCATTTATTATAGTTATAAATAAAATTAGATGAAATCACTATGTAATATCAAAAGGCCTCATAAGAATTAACTAATGTCAAATAGGAGAGAGATTAAAAGAATATTAAACAGAAAGACTTAGAAAAACTATTGCAATCTTAATTTTAAGAATACTCAAATCTTGAATCAAAATATAAGGAATCTTAAATCAATTATGAAGACATGTAAAGCTAAATTAAAATTTTACAAAAAAAATACTCTCACGTAACTTATCAATCAGTATCTTAGGAAACAGAACAATTAAAGGAAGAATGTCTTTAAAAACAAAAACTGATACTTACACTAGAAGAATCCAATAAGTCCTTAATTAATGACCTATAAGCATTAAGAGAATTGTAATTTAGATAAAAGGCACCTGAAGCTCCTCTAACAAAAAAAGAAAGAATTGTAGTTGAATCCCTTTCATTAAGAGTGTAAGAACTTGAATTGGAGAATAAAAAAATAAAAGATGCTTTGTGCGCAAAAATTGTTCTTTTATAAAATGAATTAGAACAGAAGACCAACTGCATCAATTAGATTGCCAATTAAGTAACAAAATAGGTTCCATCTTTATCAGAGCAAAATCAATTGGATAAGGAGGATGTCAAAATGATACAACAGCTCAAGAAAAAGCTCAACATTCAAGAAATATTAGAGGTATTCACGTATTCTAAACCGAATAGAAAACCCTGATTGAAAACCTACAGTTAAGGGACTAGATTAAGGTTTTAGGAACCGAAATCAATAAAAGAAAATGACTTATTATTTTTTATATTTATATGACAAATGCCATTTTGAAAAACACTTATTTTGATTGTTCTCTCGCTTCAAACTATTATGATGGGAGATACAATTTGATTAGTAAAATTAACATAGAACACTATTAGAAGTATTTTCTGTATGTCTGAGCATATAAATTAAATTTGACGTCTCTTACAAATTTAAATATTATATTAATTGTTAAGAAAATCCCACAAAATTAATTTATAGGTGGATATTGAAAATAAATTTAATTACTAATGATATTTAATATTATTATGCGTATTTATTGCGTATATAAAATTATAATACTCATTATGAACAATAACTGAAGTTTTTGCTTATTTAATAAAGATTTATTAATAGTAACATTATTGTTATTTATAATAGCTTATGAATTTCTATACTCTTGAATTTGAAGAATAAGTTGGATAAGGTATTTAATGATTTAAAGACTAGATTTAAGAGAATAAGAATAAATATAAGTTAGTGAAGAGTAAATGTGCGAATATGATCAAAGTTCTAAACAAGAAATTAATTAGGATATTACTTTTGATGGATACTTGCAAGAAGAACCTGTTCTAATATTTAATATCATTGAGGAATCACCAAAAAAGAAGAATAAATCCATCTTTAAAAAATCCAAAAAAATAAGAAAATCTGAAGCAGAAACAGATTTTAAGTGTTAAAAAAAATCTAAAACTTTAGTATCAGGTAAAGATGCGGCTAAACTTCAACAATGTAAAGTGTTAAAGACCATCATTTCCTAAATGGAGTCTATATTAAAATAAACTAGAACATACCTTCTTAATTAGTATTAAAAATAAAAATGAATGACGAAAACTTGAATTATATATTCAAAGAGTTAAAAGATTGAAATTGATACCATGAAATTCTCTGATTCTTTTCGATAAGTTATTTTAGACATCTTGTTTAAATTTTCAACTTCGAATTATTTTTTAATTCCCAATAAACGCAATGACATTGTAAAATTGCAGGATTTGTATTATACCAACAGAATTTATTAGTTAATAATTCGAGTCATGTAATATAAAATATGGCAATAAAAATAATTAGATTTTTCAGCTTCTATCATATTCCTCCTGCATATGCCTTATGCTCTGTTTGGGTTTGTTAATCTAAGTATTCACTTTGCTAATTTTATAATATTTTTAACTGGACAGACTGATATTAATTATTATAATAATTCTTATAATACTGACATTGAAATTATGCCAATTTCTTCAAGCTTCAGGTAAATTATAATATTTATCTAATTTTAATCTGTTTGAAAATATATTATTTCACCTAATCTCTATGGATTCAATTTTAATTGAAAGTAGTTGTAGTATTTTGTTAGATATTACATAAAGCCCTAGGATATTTATCAAAAAGTATTATCAGTACTATTTTGAAAAATTACAAAGAGTTTAGAAAATCAATTGAATTAATATTTCAAAATATAAAATTATTAAATATAAATGACAGAGGATGTTGTAAATCTGTTTGTATCAAAATATGGGTCATCAGATGCAAATAAGAATTCATTATTACAGAAATCTATATAGAAGGTCTTACATAAAGAGGGAGCAAATTCTTAAGTCTTAACTAAATTAAGATAAAAGCTTGGTTAATCTCAATCGCAATAACAATTTTTCCCAACCTTGGGTAATGGGGAATCCTCATTACCTAATAAGACTCCTATTGATTCATAGAGGAAAACCTTTGAACCATTCACAAATCGTGTGAAGCCGTTTCAAAGGACTTACTTATAATAGCTTGATTAAGTTTCTGAAACTTCTGAAAAACCACCTAAATCAGTTTATTACGTTGATCGATAAGATGTAACATTCTTACTTAATTAGAGGAGGATGAATGGGCTGCTCTTATGAAATTTGATGCGTAACTGTATTAAAAAGAATAGGAGAGGAAGAAGGAGTTGTTGTAATAAAAGAAGGCGCAAATGAAAAATGAATTAGATATGCAGTTGAGAATAAAATAGGAGAAAAAGCAAAAAGAGAAGGAATTAGAAGAGAAATACAATAAATTTCAAAGCGATTTATTACAGAAAAAGAATGAACAAGAATTAGACAAGTAGACATCTGTGAAAAATAAATTATTTCTTTTATAATCAGAAAGAGATATGTAGTTAAATAATAAAAAAAAGAAATAACATAGCGAGGACAGAGAATTGCGTAATTATAAAAAGGAGATCAGTAGGAGATATCAAGATGAATTATAAAAGTAGATTGATGAAGAAAATAGAATAAAATTAATGAAGAGAGAATATATGTTTAAAGTAATGAAGTAATCAGAGACAGATAAAATGGTGATCATGTAAAAGTAAAGAGAATAAGAGAAATTAGAATAGGAAAATTGTGAGAAGTAATCATATAAATATACTTAGATATGGAGAATTGCTTGATTAAATTGAATAGAGAAGAATAGAGGAAAACAGAAAAAAGAAGGAGAAGGTTGATAAAAATAATGCTTGGAGTGAATCATAGTTATTAAAGTATAAATTGGAAAAGGAGGATGATGATAAACTATAATATTGGAAATAGTTGGAGGAGTAGAAGTTTCTAGAGGAAGAGTAGAGGAAGAAAAATAGAGTAAATGAACTAAAATAAA
The DNA here is from genome assembly GCA_905182995.1 of Paramecium octaurelia. Classification (NCBI taxonomy): domain Eukaryota; phylum Ciliophora; class Oligohymenophorea; order Peniculida; family Parameciidae; genus Paramecium; species Paramecium octaurelia. The sequence goes on from CAJJDP010000102.1 coordinate 85,350, forward strand.
AGACTATATAATCATTGGAATAATCGATTAAGCTTAAATAGAAAAAGAAGTAATAAGAAAAGGAGTTGGATAATCTATAAGGATTAATATGGAAGGAGGATACTGAAAGATTCTTTTAAGAAGAATAGGATAAATTGGATTAAGTTAAAAAAGTCAAAATTGAACATAAAAAAATACTCTAAAAACAAATGCAAGACAAGTTCAAACCTGAAAGGGGAGAAAAAATGAGTATTCCTGAACTCTTATAAAACAAAACAATTTTGAAAACTATTAAATAGCAAGATATCTATGATTTAGAGAAAACTGTTGTTTGAATTATAAATTCAATTAATTTTAGTATTATTTACAATGAGTATTACTTAAATCATATATTCTAACATGAATGTATATATTTTAAAGAGATAAGTAAAAAATGATTTTGTTTTGTTTAATAATTTTATATGCTTTAATTATTGATTTTTTATATTAATATTTTCAATCTTTTATGCTTTCGACATAAGTTTTCAATTCGTTCGCCTAAAGACAAAGTAATGGAATCATTAAGTTATTGGCATACGGAGTGTTCTTTGGAGGAGCATATGGTTGTGCTTGGCATCAATGGAAGGGTGCTTAACAAAAATAATTATATGAAAAAGTAGAAAATGAGATTACTGAATGGAAACCCATTACAATCAATGGCCTTAATGCTAATAGATATCCATGGGCCCGTAATATCAGATAATGGGAGTATAAATTAGTGAAATTATATGGATATTTCAGAGTACTCATTGAATTGTTATAATTTCTTAGGATGAAAGATTTTTCGTTAGAAGAGAAAGAGAGGGAAGAGATGGTTTCCTAGTCTTTGCCCCATTTGTAACAGCTTTATAATTCAATGATACAGAACAAGATCCTGAACAAACTACCAAATCACAAGTCATGGTGAATTTAGGATGGGTGCCAAAGGATAACATTAGCGACATTCAAATGGGACAAGAGCCAATTGGAACAACAGTAATTGAAAATTGAGATATTAATTAGACCTATGAAAATGTTCCTCATAATGAAGATGATGATTAATTGACAGGGTTCAATAGAAATGTATTAAATATGGAAGAAGATTATTAAATGCCTTTTGTAGAATTTGTAGGAATGGTAAGAAGAGGAGAAGAGGAAGATGTTTTGAAGGGACGTAGAAATTGGCCAAGAGAGGGAGTGTACAATTATATTGATTTGTGGTTCATGTCAAGATTGTACAGATCGTTCAATTTGGTATGATGATGAAAGCTAATATTGTAGACAGATTGTTCATCTGCATACATTGAAAGATTGGTTCAAGAATATGATGAAGAATCAGCTAACTTATATCCAATTCCTGCCACCAAAGACAACTTTGATAAGCCTTTGCCTACTCCATAGACACATTAAGCATATTCATTATTTTTTGGGCTTTCTTCAATAATGTCGTTAGCCTTATTAGCCATTAGAAGATGATCTATTAAATATATTATATAAAACAAAATATTTCACCTTCAAAATAATAATTTAAGTTCGATTAACCTAACATTCCGCAGAATTCTTCTGAAGATATTGAATATGACATTGTGTATTCCTATATTTATTATGATTACTTTTATGAATATCAACGTAACAAATGATACAAAATTTGTATTTAATCAACCGATATAGTTAGAAAGACTATTGAGTGAGAATGAATGATATAATCAAAATATATAGTAATCTAAAAGATGGATTCAATATTATTTTTATATTCCAGAAAAACATAAATTATTCAGAAGGGCCAAGGGAACTAATTCGCACTCTGGAGAGATTCCATATAGGTTTTATACCCCATATTGAATTAAGTCAATTTATATTCGAAGACAAACTCAACCAAACAATATTCAAATTTCTTTTTATAATTTTTTTCACATGAATTTAGCAAAAATTTAATTTTAGTAAGGATTTTTAATTTCTTATTACTTTTATTGTTGACTACATTGGTTGTTAGAATTTAACTTCAAGTAATGAAAAGTATAAAAGAAGCTCTAATAACAGAAATAAAATAATATTTATATAGTTACAATATAATGAAGTCAATTTAGTTTAAAATCAATCAATTATGATGTCATTCCACTTTTTCGACGATTTGGAGGAGACATACTGTAGTAAGTTTTAAATCCACCTTTCTAACTACTATTAGAAATGAAGAAGTCTAAATAAGGGTTTGGATCTTATTAATTTAATTGATATATAAATTAATTTAAGTCCTCGTATAATTTGAACTATATTTTCGTTATTGTTGTAGCATTTCGGAAAGACAGGGGATCGGGGATATGTTTCAATAGTTTATCTTAAAATTAGATTTGATTGTTGGGTCCAATCTAAGAGATTAAATATTGAGCCAAAGGAAGGCCTAAAGTGCTGAAAGGTTCAGTACTTCCATCCAAATTGACTCCGATCTTCTATTGCTATTGCTACAAATTTAGATCAAGCTCAATACAAGGCATTTAGCCGTTTTTTAAGTTATTAGTAGTAATATTGATTTTATGAAATTAGTCACTCAAATTTTAAATGTTTTCATAATAGTGATTCACACCCCAATTTCTTTTTTTATGATCAGTAAAAGACGCTCCTTTTGATACAAATTCTTGGATTGAAATTGGAATGTTAAGGAGTTAATGTTTCATTGTAATTAATAGGCATCCTGGATTGGAGTGAATTCTTTTAAATTTAATTTAAATTGGAAAACCTAAAGGATGAATCTCATAAAGCTGTTTTTCATCATTCATATTTATGGCAAGCATTAATCTAATAAATTCTGAGATACTTAGAATAACTGAAATCATTTTAGATCTGTCTGTTTTCAATTCTAAATCAAATAATAATTATTTATTTGAAAATTTTAAATCATCCTTTAATTATGTAATTAAATCTTATAAGTTAAATTAGTTGATATGATATTTTAATTTGTTATAGATGATTTTAGTGATATTAAAAATGTTCCCACTTTAGTTGAAGAGTAGATAACTATTGCTAATTTAATTATTGATATGATAAAGCTACTATGTGTTCGCTTATTATTTGAGGAATTTTAATAAATTGATTTGATCTTTGATGTACTTCACACAGGCCTTACTATGATTAACAAGTTATTAATCTCTCCATTACAGTTAATGAGTGAAAAAATCAAATAAATCATCACCTTCCTCTATAAATAATAACAAAATTGTTGGTTCTAGAGTATTAAAATATATTTTTGTGATTTGAAATTGCGCCTTTTTGCCATTGCCAACGAATCTTCCAACAAATTTAGTAATTTTGTCGTTTTGTTATTTTTAGAGTAAATCTTTAATGAGTTCATCTTCGAAGTTAAATGCTTTGTGATTGATTCCTTCTAGTGGTTAAATATTGGAATCCCTTAGAAATTCTCTAAACCTCTAATCTGAATTCAAGTTAAACGTGTCCTTCATGACCCTATTTATTTTGTCCATTTTTAACTGAGCCTATTTGGTATCATATTTAACCAGTACTACCCACGCTGGCAATTATTCTTCTATGAAATTCTCATATAGAATTTGAGATCTGTAAGCCAGGTAGTGCTAGCGTCGTTTCATCTCTTTCTGATGACGGTAATAGATAAAGTAAACACAAAAAACACTATATTTAATTAAGGGAATCATCGATTATTTAAGAATTGACATTTCAGCAGCTTGACTAATTAGAAATATTGCTGTTTGGATGGTAAATATGTTACCCTGTAAATAGAGACCTTGTTGATGACATGAATATTATACATAATCTAGCAGCTCCAACTTCTATATATATATTTTAACCTTGATTTAACCATATGTAAATGTCTATCAGTATGCTAATGACAATCAAATTTAAGCTCTTTATGCCCTCTCTTTGCATAGGGTATCTGCGGAAAAAGAAAAGCATGGTCAATTCAATACAGAGAGTCACTGATGTTGTTATTAAATAGATGATGTTCTGATTGTAGTTAATAAGGTTGAGTATCAAATAGACTGAGAATGTGCCCAAAGTAATTTCATACATTTTTTGATTTTGATCAATAACCCATACCTTAAACTATTTTTCAAGTTCAGATGAATTAAATGTTAATGTATATTTTTTGATCATATTATAATTAATTCTTAATCACTAAAACCTTATAATAAGATTAAATGAGAAATGAATTATTATCATTAAATCTCAATTTAAATTTTGTATTTGCAAACTAAAAGTTTTTCTCTAGAAATTATTTCAATGAATTGATAAAATTCATTATAATGCTTCTAGAGGTTATCAGAAATGATATCAACCTATTTTTGATATCTGGAATCTCTTCTTTTGTCTTTGGTTTAGTGAATTATTTATCAATATAAACTCTGCAAAAACGATGTATTTATAAGTTAAAAAATCATTAATAATCATCATTTAATCTACATTTAGACTTGAACTATTATTGAAATTGAACTAAAAAAAATATCAATGAAATAGATAAGTCTATGACATTTATTCAATGAGGTTAAATTCAATTTTGACTATGTCAATATGGAAACCTTTATTTGAAATATATTTATATTTCATTATCCAAATTCTCTTCTTCTTAGTTACTTATAAGTGATATGATATTTAAAGGAAGAATATTAGAGTTTTATAAATATTATTAAATGAATCGAAACATCCCAATTGGGAATAAAATTTGTGCAACTAAAGAAATATTCTAGAACCAAAACATTTTAAATACTCATCTCTTGACTATGAGACCATAAATCAACACTAGCGCACCAAAACAATATGAGTTTCTAAAAAACAAAAAGATTAAAGAAGCTATCAAATCACAAAAATAATAAGAAATAGTCAGAGAAAATTAAAACCTTAAATCCAAATTAAACAATATTATGCAGTAGCAATCAAGTAATAATTACATACTAATTTAGATAACTCCATCTCGACTTTTGCAATTAAGAAATCCACTACTGTAAGTCTTGGTCCAAAGAAATCTCTTAACAAAGACCACAGAAAAAAAGAATTGATTAAGATAGTCATGGAGAACCAATAACTCTTGAAAAGAATTTAAGATTAGAAATCTCAATACAATGTTTAAGATTGGAATCAAGAGAGAAGATGGGTTGAAAAATACATCTCTAATATTTGTGAATATCCCTATAAGGATTTCAAGCCAACCAAAACTCTAGTACAATACTGGACAAACTCAAGAATTAGCGAGTCTTAATTGTAAAGTAATGATTCAGAAGTTATATTATTAGAAAGAGATAATTTTAACAACAAGAAATTAGATCCCTTAGAAATGAAAAGCCAATAAACCAAGTATCAAGTATTATTAATCTATTCAGATCAAGAGGTAGGCAAGATAACAACACAGAGCCTAGGTAAATCTTAATAAATTAAGAAAATCAATAAAGGTAATATACTCTATTATAATACACTAGAAGTATCTTTGAATCGGATTTTCAACCTTATGAGCCCTATTAAGATTAGGTTAGTAAAATTGTTAAGGAAATCATTGAAAAGCCTTAGTAATAAGAACAAGTGTAACAGTAGTAAGAAATAGAAGTGGAAGAAGATCAAGATGAAGAGGAGCAACCAAATATACAGGGAGATCAAGAGAATGTGGGATCTAATGAGCATCAAAGAAAAGAGTAAGAAGGAAATCTGAATAATTTAAGAGAAGAAGAATTACAGTAATAAAATGAAGTGGATAACTTAATGGAGAATTCATAAGTAAACGAAGATTAATTGGATGAAAGTTTGAATAAGTCTCCTCAGAATCATCAGAATATTTAAACCATTGATTTTTAATAACAAGATTAAGGGGTATCAGGCAAGCTAAATTATGACACATATTGAATATTTTCTACTTATTGTTAAATTATTAATTCTATCGAATAATCTTTAGGGTATTTATTTATAATTAAAATATAACCAATATATATGAAATAGCATATATGTTAGATATATTCATATTTTTTTGGATTGCAGCTTGCATACATTACCAGTAATGTTACACTTATTCAATAATGGTATTTTATATATATGGTATAGTTTTAAAAACTTATCTAATTAAAGATCTATGTTCTTTTTACGCGTTAATAGTATGACCGAAGATACTCTTTCCTCTTTTTTCCTGGTTAATTACTATTTTGTTGTATTTTGTATTAGATTAGTAGATGGTCTCTCTCTAATGCCTTATGAACTCTTATTAATTTTGAGATTGTGATTGGTGAAGTGTTGTTTGATTATTTAATCTACTGAAGGTTGCTTGAATTGCGAGATTTCTTCTATCTGATCCTAATATTTGACTGGTTCAGTCAACATATGTTTGTGATGTTGCTTTTTGATTACAAATTGCTTTCTTTCTTTTAAGGGACTTTCCTTAACATGTTTGGGTTCCTTCTTTTTTTAAATAAACCATGGTCCTAATGGGGTTTCAGGTAACATTTCATCCAAATCGATATTGAGAAAATGATCATACGAAGTTTACAAGGCTATATTATTAGTATGAGTCATAATTTTAATTTATAAATAAAAAATGAAAAATTATTTCTTATTTCTTTTATAATTGAACATTCGTTTAATCCATCATTGAGCTGATGCATTGAGTTCTAGCATTTTTTAATTAAGTGTTTCAATCATAATCCTACTTCTGTTTGTTTTAGACATGTGGCTGGGCACGCATTATTCATTTCTATAACTTCTGCCCAAAATCTTCTTGAAATCAATCATGACATTTTTGGTATTTGGATGTACTATTGAATTTTTATTTGAAAATTGATCATATTGATAAATTGATTACTCTCTTAAACAAACTGATTTATTCATTAGAGATTTCCTAACGGTTTACTTTTCAAATCCAGGACCAACAAAACTTATTTTTCGTTTCCCAGCCTCATAATCGGCATCATAAAATGATTAAAAACAATTATATTTGTTAATATTTAAAGAATGCCCAGATCCCTTAAAATGAGCACTTCTAGGTCTTCTAAAATGATGCTAAAATCAATATCATACGCCCTAATTGAATTAGTGTCAATAGATATAAACTAGTTCAAAGTCACATTTGAAGAGGCATTCTACTACCGAGTCGATTGTTCTCTTGACAATTGTCTCTTTAGATCTACAAACCCCTTTGTTCTTCTAGATTAAGTATTGCTTGAATCGATTGAAGTTTAAGATTCGTTGCCTTGTTTTATCATAATTTTATGTTCCACTGCAAATTTACCACCTAAATCAGACTTTCTTAATAGTTATATTCTTTACTTCTATATGACGGAATATTTCGGATTGTAAACCCCAATGGGCAAATTAGGTTTCCCTTAATTTTGTAATTTGTGTATATATTCTCTCGACAAACCCAAGCTAAAAGGCTATTATCTTTAGGGTTTTTTGGGAGATTGACATGGTGTTATAATTATAGATTAAGCATCGTTTGATTTTTAGATGGATTACACTTTGCTAGCCTTACCCAAGAGATGAGCAAATATTTGAGAGCTTGATTTTCCAGCTTTTGAATACATGTGTTAGAAGAAGTTTTCTGTGTTTTGATTCATTGTCGATAATTATCGATATAAAATATAATATTAATTAGATTTAAATTATCTGGGTCATGATTCAAAGGTGAGGACATTTGGTTCATTGGGTTGAGTCACACAATGATGGATGTATTAATATGGATGTATATAATCAAATTGAAATTTATCAATTATAAAATTTTATTGTTATGAATGTATAAAATTCAAGTTCCATAGATATTAATTCATCAGAAGACAGGAAAGAGGATATTAATGAAGTGATCGTTATGATGAATAATTAATTTCTCAAAGTCAGAAGACCTAATGAAGATAATATTTTAGATTATCTAAATTACGATCAACAAAACAATAAAGAGAAATTGACATCCAAAGATAATACGCTAAATTTGGAATCGCCCCAATAGGCGTTGCTCCAATAAAAGAATGAAAACTAGTCGTATTTTGAATTTCCGAATTCACCTCAAAAGACATATAATTCAATCCTACTAAAATTAGTGAATGAGGAATAGAATGCTGCAGTGAATTTAAATGAATTTTCATTAAGATACTAGATGATTTTAAATGATTTATGTTTTAATTACTCACCTTTGGACTAATAACTGATATATAAGAAGCTTAGAAATATATACTAACAATTTTACAGCGTCTACGACATCGTTTATTTTGTGATCGGATTCTTGTTCATTTATGAATGTACAATCACTATTGCCTTTGGAACCAAATAAATTTTTAATATTTCCTTTTATGTAATCCAATATTTTATAATGGTGTTGGAATCGATAATATAGTTTAAAGAGCAAACCTAAATGAATAACATCTACGAATCAGTATCTCATGTATTGATATTCGTGTTAATCATTGTGAATAACCTGATAGAGTTCCAATACTTATGCATTGTATTATTTTTGCATTTCTATTTTTCGTTTAAGAAATACAAAATAGTAAAGTAGAATTATCTACTATACATTAAAAATATCTCCACTTTTGAGATTGTAATTGTGTACTTACTATTCATCCATGTTTCTGCTCTGATATTTTTTATAGTATCAAACAACAAGGCAGACCCATGGATTGAAGACTTGAATGAGGGTAAAGACTGGACTAGCAGTTATTGTTATTCCTTATTTTGGTCGATAACTACAATAACTACGGTGGGATAGAACGTGATTCAGTTGAGAAATGAGTCTTTGGTTATAGTCACAATTTTGATTTAGATTTCGAATATAGTCTTTATAATCTTTGTTGTGATCAACATATAAAAGTGGTTTCTGAAATTCGGATAGTTCACAGAAAATGTTGATGTGATCAATCATTATTTAAATGAGAAGAAAATAAGTAAAAAGTTACAATAGGAAATCAAGTCAATCTTATATAATAAATGGTAGGAGAAGTATCTGAGCAATCACGAATAGGAGCAGTAGATTTTACAGTTATTACCGCAATACTTAAATGAGGACCTGAAGATTGAGATGTTTTAAAAAATACTGTAATAGATTCCATTCTTCTAGCAGATTTCTTACGAATGCTACAGGGAAATAATTCTGTAATTCAAAGAGTACACTTTCTCGCATAACGAAATCCTCGATTAAACTGGATTATACTATTGTTCCAAAGGTAGTTTTGAGTTATTTTTACCCAACAGCGTGAGGATTGAGAGTCCGCAGTAGAACAATGCTTTTTATGGATTGAACTATTTGTTTTATGATAAGCCGGACGTTTGTTAGGCGGTGTCAATAAACAAAACTCAGTTCATTTATTTAAGTAGATACTCGTTTTTGAAGGTGATGAGGAAATATCCAGTTGATTATGTAAAAGTGAAATGTTATTATGTAGTAAATGTATAGAATGCAATTGGAGATGAATTAGTTGGACATTGGGATTCAATGTCCTCTCTGTTAGGATGTGAGACATGGTTTAGAGGAGTGTCCTAAAATTCATTTGTTTAAAAATAAATTAAGTGTGATATCTAATCACTTGACGTCAGAGGATATGGGGAGAGCAAAGTTCAAGAGAAAGAGAGATAGAAGTACAAATGCAGTATTTTCTTAGAGGTTGTTTGAGGATGCTGCATCGATGTTCTAAGAAATTTTAATTTAAGATGAAACAATCAAAGAATTCTCAATAGTGCCCTAATAAATTTAAAATAACAATCCCAGAAAAAAATCAAAATCATTGAATTCTGATGAAAATTCGAAGGCCTTGCAAAAGTCTAATTCTGGTCACAGTTTGAGTGCAATTCAAAAACCTCAAGGTTCAGGTTTGTCATTCAGTACCTTTTCTATGTTCAAGGATGTCTAAGGATAGAGGAAGATTTCTAAGCAGTAGGATAGTGACAAAATTTCAAGTAATTCTTAAAATAAATAACATCAATCAAGTTCGAATAGTTTTAAGGATTTACCCATAACGATGAACATGGAAGATAAGATTGTTGATGATTCAATTTTCGCAGCCCAACCGCGAATCAAGAAGCAACAGATAGGGAAACAAGGGACAACATCAATTAAGATAACTCCTCCGAATGCTCCCTTGTAGGCCATTCCTTCAGTGAGTGACATCAACACACTTAACGAGGACAGTTTTGTTCATTAATATTCTATGAGTAGCAAGAGATACTCGTCTCCTCAAAAGAAGGTTTCTTCTAAGGCTACAGTAGAGACGCAGAAGCAATTTGAGTAATTGGAGATGCAGAAGATGGAATTCGAGTGCCCAATTAATTTGATGCACTATTTTCCATAGCACAATATTCAGGAAGTGATTGAAAAGTTCAAAAACATTCAAAACAGAGAATTTTAATGATTATTACTACATATAATAATGATGATGATATGATTATCATAATATTCGTTTCTTTTTTGTGAATTAAATTGAAAAGTGGAAATATCAATTTATTTAATATAATGCAAATTTAATAACACTATTCTTAGTTGATAGATGAACTGAAAATGCACGATTAGAAGTGTTTATTCCAGAAATTGGAAGGAACACTGGCTGAAAAATTATGCGTCAAAGAATTGCTGAAAGAGTAAGTCATAATCTATGTCTAAAAAACAAAGGAATTCCTCCTTAAAGACATGGTTATATCTTTCAATGCTCTAATTATAGATAATTCATACATAGAATTGAGCAAATGCCAATTCGAGGAGAGAGTGAGCAAACCTAAAAATAATGAAGGGGTCAATGTCATTATTATTAAGAATACTGCTGGTAAAGAATATCTAATCACTTCCAACTCTCAATAGTCTCTCAGAATAAAGATTTATCTTAAAAAATTTTGTGTCAATAAAAATTATAGTGGGAAATATCGACTTTTAGAACAGAAAAACTGTCTACCTCTTTCCCAATCATATAAAGTATTAAAATATATACATAAAAAATAGAAAAATAATCAACATTTCACTACTCTAAAATTTGAAAAGAAATAACTGGAAGAAAACCAAGAACTTCAAATGTTCCACAATTAATTAACTATTATGCATGCTTTTTAATCGATTCCTAATGTCGTTAGGGTTTGTGAAGATGCATAAAGATATTACATACTTGGAGAAAGCATGAAGCTGTAATCTTTGGAATCACTCTTATTAAATGGTTTTGAATTTAAAGAAGTGCCAATTGTATCTATTATTTTCATGACCCTTCAAACCATTCAGAAATATCAAGCCAAAACCATTTACCATGGGAACATTAATCTTCAGAATATCTTTATTAATGTCAACAGTCCAACACTGCAAATTGCTTTACTCTTCCCTAAATATAAGGAACATAATGTCAAAAATATAGAAAAAGATATTTTTAATGTAGGAAAACTACTTTACTAGATTACATTTTATACTTCAAGAGGGGAAATTCCTTAGGACATCAATTTAAATTTGATATAATCGTTAATGGATCAATGGTCCTTACCCAATTCTTAAAGAACTCAATATAGATTTCTATATAGAGTCAGTCAACTTAATTTGTTGAATCAATTGCTCTCTCCAGGAATAACTGTAGAGATAGCTTTGATTCATCAATGGTTCGTGAACATTAAGTAAAATCTTAAAATTGAACCTAAACAACACATGTCCAAGGCCTTACTGTCAACCATTGTGGAAGAGTAAGAATTTCATATGACCTCCTCCTAAATTCTTGATCATCGAGTTACAATCACCCAATAGAGTTACCAAGAATACGGTATACATAATTATCTTATACAGAACCTGACGAAGAACTTTACCCTATTAGATGTTAATTGATCAACATAACTCAAATGATACCTTCTAAAAAGAAGCATGATGCTGCTAATCCATCTTTGTTTAGATCGAAGACGTTTACAAATTCTACGATGAAAAGAGATTCCTTGAATGGAATCACTAAGTAGTCGTCCTTTAAATGATTAGATGTTAATTGAAAATATAATGATTATATCAAGATTGTAAATTGCACAAATATTTATATTCCAATTTAAAATGGATCTAATTTGGCAAGCTAATAAGTATGCCCGAAACTAAACAAGTTCGTAATAATACTCAATGGATTTGTGATATTTAAGAAAAATGAATCTCTGTTTTATTGAATTAAAGATATTTTATATTTTTAATGGGTGGAGATAAACACGATTTGAGTTATTATGTTAAATGTATGATTGGTGGCACCTTAGCATGTGGTCTTACACACACTGCAATTGTCCCATTAGATGTCGTCAAGTGTAGAAGATAAGTACAATAGTATGATAATCCTTGTCTAGGTTTTCCCAACTTTGTACAAATCTTTGGGCGATGGATTAGGCACAATTTCTAAAACCGAAGGATTGGGAGGACTTACATTGGCTTGGGGACCAACTTTGATCGGATATTCACTTTAAGGATTAGGCAAATTCGGATTCTATGAAATCTTCAAGGATGTTTATAAATCGGTTGTTGGAGAAGAAAATGCCAATAAATATAGAAGAATCGGTTGGTCTATTGCTTCAGGAAGTGCTGAAGTCATTGCTGATACTCTCTTATGCCCAATGGAAGCAATCAAGGTCAGAATGTAAACCTCTAAGCCAGGCACATTCACTACAAGTGGAGTTCAAGCATTCAATTAAGTCAAAACCAATGAAGGTATTTATACCCCCCCTAAACAATCTAAGGCATCAATGGACTCTACAAAGGTTTGGGACCACTTTGGGCCAGACAAGTTCCATACACAATCGTCAAGTTCGTTGCTTTTGAATAAATTGTTGCATTATTCTACGAAAATGTGTTCACTAAACCAAAGGACTCATACTCCAAATTCACATAATTGTCAGTGACATTTGCATCAGGATATTTGGCTGGTATCTTCTGTGCCATCGTTTCACATCCTGCTGACACTATCGTATCGAAATTGAACTCAATCTAAACAGGAGGTATGGACATCATATTATCTTAGGATCTTTGGGTGAAAACGTCGGTAAGATCTACAAGGAAATTGGATTCTCAGGATTGTGGAGAGGATTAGTCACCAGAATTATTATGATTGGTACACTCACTGGTTTGTAATGGTGGATTTATGACAGCTTCAAAACTGCAGTAGGATTATAAACCACTGGAGGTGGAAGTAGCGCACCCAAACCCTAAGAAACAAAGCATTGATATATATCCAATTTTATATCAATTCAAGCATTTATATAATCATAAATTAACAATATAATCCCCATTAAGAAAAAGAGCAAACCCCATCTCTTTCCAAGTTACTCATTCATTTTCGTTGCACTTATTAAATGTTTATTTGCTTTCTCGATATTTTACAAACTTTCATTTGCTTAAATCATTATTTCCTCCGTTAATTTCTCCTGATGAGCAATTATCTCTTGCATTCTCTATAGAGACGATGAAATGTCCCTGATTTATTGTTGAATACTCAGAATATCTTTCATCTCATTATCGTACTTCTTTAATAATTGCTAATTCTCCTGATACAGAGGGTCGTCTTTCTATTCACTAGAAACTGGGACTTATCCTTCTGACCTTTTATCATCAATTTTAGAATTCACTTTGCTCAATTTTGTCAACTATGAAATCCTCTCCTTCTGTCTTTGTCGAAATAGTTTAAATTCCTTAAACAGAAGAATACCCTTATTTAATTCACAAATCAGACACCCTAACACTATTTCTTTATGTGCATATTCTGTCTTTGTTTTCGATAATTTGAGCATCTCCTAAATACCCTTTATTTTCTCTGAACATAAACTAATCTTAGTTTGCACTTCATGGTCAAAATCATCTCTCTCCTTTTCAGAAAAAGGATGTCCATACAGATTCGATTTCGCTATATACTTGTCCTTCTGTATATCCATAAATTAGATTATTGTAATGACCATGCTATACTAAAATTAGGTTCATTTGCTTACTATTTATTAAGTATAACTATTAAAATAGTCAGACTCATTTTCATAAATACTCTATTTTAAAGAAGATGTTCCAGCTATTTAAAAAAATTTATCTGTGATGTCCATTTTATTTACAGAGAAAAATTAATTAGATTTAATCTAGTTAATATACACAAATTATATCCATTCATAAAATTCATTGATCCCTATTCTTAAGACTTAAATAATATAATATGATTATGTAATTCTAGATTTTCTTTATATTTGATAAAGTTAAAAATATGAAGACCTATTTAATTAATGGTGTATAAGCAGTATTGTACATACAAAGTTAATAAATTTTAATCTTATGCAGATGTAAAAGACTTGAGATGTGATCATTTAAATTTGAGATGATTATATTTTTGTTTGGAATAAGATACCACAAAGGGGGAGGGGGAGTTATAAAGTATTCTGCAAAATTACATTTCTAAATATCATCATTTAAATAAGCTAAGAGTTAATATTTATAAATGAATATTACATAATTTCTTTTTTTGAATGATAAACACTATTATAATTCATATTTTAATTGACTCTAAATGAAGATACCTAGAATAAAACTTGAATAATATCAAAGAGAAAGTGAATCTAGGTTACTAGAAACTTGAATTGATTCTTAATAGTAAAATAGCTTATTTAATTAAATAAGACTGATTATTCAAATATACTCAAGCCATTAATGAATTGATAAAATTTATCTAAAACTCTTAAATTTTTAAATTACTAATTAAAAAAAAAAAATTTTTAATACGTAATTTAACATGAAAAACAATACTATTAATACAAAAATGATTATAAAGGGAACTTAGATATTATAATTAAGAATTGTTCTAAAATTGATGAAAATGGTCTTTGAAACTCATTCATTAAGATAACTTGTCGGTGAACTGCTTGATAATTGCTATGAAGTGCTGAAGGCCTTTTTAGAATAGGCTACCCAGAATGATGAAGTTCCTTAGGAGAGCAAGACTTAGATTAATAGAGATTTAAATGGCGCAATAAACTTCTACAATAGAAATTATAACTTTATCTAGGGTACTTCTAGATACTATGGGGATTTAATGAGTTAACTAATAGTAAGTCGAAATATTTGAAGAATATTTTATTCGAGGTGAAGCATTACAGGAATAATTGGGCTCATTCTAAGGTTTTTACTATTAGAGAAGTTCATAGGTTAATATATAATTTGTAAATTTAGAATTACTGATACTATTTTGCTGATGTTTAATGAGAGTTCAGTTTGGATATCGATAATGAGGTGTATCTGATAGTGAATGAGATAAGGATTGAGTGTATTAAAGGATGAGTTTATAATTAAATTAATCATAACAATATTGAGATTATATTATATTTATGTAGCCTAATCAAAATCAATCTCCGATTCCAGGATCGGTTGAGATCATTAAAGGTAACATCTCTTTTGTATTGTGAGACAAACTCTATTGGATTTCTGATCGCTAAGCTCCAAGAAACCAGCCAAATGCATTCTATTTTTGCATAGATCAGGTATTAGATGGAGTCTAATCTGTATTAAGGATCTTGTGTACGAGCCCTTTTTTGCAGATTTCGGTCCATTGAATTTAGGTCACACTTACAGATTCGTGACTGAATTGGAGAAATTGCTTAGTGATAGGACATATCAACAATATGCCATCTATCACTATACAAGTTTGGATAGTGCTAAAAGAGCCAATGCTGCCTATTTGATGGGTGCCTTTCAAGTGATCATCTTGAAAATGAGTGCAGACGATGCATGGAAACCATTCCAATCCGTAAAGCCCGCTTTTCAAGATTTCAGAGATGCAAGTTACGGATAATGTACTTATAAATGCACGGTATGTTATTTTGTATATCCATATAGATTTTACATTGTCTGAGAGGCTTGGAATATGCAATAAAGTTGAAATGGTTCGATGTTAGAAAATTCAATCTTAGAGATTATGAATTTTATGAAAGAGTCGAGAATGGAGATTTAAATTGGATTGTTCCCAACAAATTCATAGCCTTCTCAGGACCATCTCCAAATTAGAAAGATGCTGATGGAGTAAGTACCCTATTTCTAATTAGAATCGTACATTCACGCCTGAAGAGTATGTCCCCATCTTCAAGTAATTTGGAGTGACTTGTGTTGTCAGATTGAATAAGAAGGCTTACGAGGAGTAAAGATTCATAAAAAATGGCATAAAACATGAAGAAATCTACTTTCTAGATGGATCAGTCCCAGGAGATGATAAGATTTTGAGATTCCTTGAGATAGCTGAAAAAGAGAATGTGGTGGCTGTACATTGTAAAGCAGGATTGGGTAGAACAGGAACCTTGATTGCCGCATATGTGATCAAGCATTATAGGTAATGCCCTTCATAATTATTGAATAGATTCCCTGCTCCAGATTTTATAGGTTGGATCCGTATTTGTAGACCAGGAAGTATTTTGGGACCCTAACAAATCTTCTTACTCGTAACTTATTCGTATTGATTCCTATAGCAAAAACAAAATTGGTTAATCAGTTTAGGAAAGGACTCTACAATATGGAATCAAGTTAAGTAAATTGCAGCCGAAGTCAACATAGAAAAGAGATTGAAGGATCTGCAATTAGGACCTATGAGTGAGGGTATATACTTTATTTTATAATTTAGCCGATAAGAACAAGGCAGAAAAAGGTGATTAAGATTAGGCTTAAACATTGAATAAAGCAAAAATAATGAAGTAAATAATATATCGCTAAATTCTCTAGTTAAACCTCAAATTCACCTGGTTTGAAAAAATGAAAGAATAATAATAATGTTATTAAATAAATTTAGCCTATCCTAAATATAAGTTGTCGAATTATATATTCATCAAATTTCAAATACATTTTTTATTGATTTTTTGTTATTATTAATCAATAAATAGTTCGATTACTAAGATCTATAGTTTTTCTTCTTCTTTATTGTTCTCTCTGCCTCATCTATTGAAATGCCCTACAATTCATCAGATTTAGAGTTTGGATTCCTCTAACATCTTGATATTCTAGATGATCTTTACTAATTTGTTGAGTTTGCCCTATTGCTTTAATTTAATTTGGACTCCTATTTCAACTGCAGATTAAATTTCTGATTTTGCCAATTATTTAGAGCAAAAATAAGATTCCGCTAATTTTATTCTGTTTATTATTATTCCTTCCTTTGCCTATGCGAATCATGATTACTACTCCCAATGAATCTATTCTCTTTCCATAATCCATCTATTATCACTCCATTGCTTTGATGATATGTTCCTTAACCTTCTCTCATATCATTTACAAATTAACCAAAATAATAACTCCCATCTTGATAAATCAATTTACCCTTCCCATGCTTTAAATCATTTTCATAATCTCCCTAATTTAAAATATTAATTATACCTCATATGATGATCCAAGTTTGTTACTCCACATCCCATGTCCATGTCGTTTTCCCTCTAAAAATTATCCTTAATATATTGAACCATCCAACCACCTATACTCCCCGTTGCCTTGAGGCTTACCATAAAAATAATTTCCTATGTACTTATCACCGTTTAAGAATTACTCAATACCATATCCATTCTTGACTGAATTAGTCCATTAACCAAAATAGACATTTCCATTCCATTTGTGTTCGCCCAAACCATCCTATTAGCCATTGACCCATTATCCTATGTATGTATCTCCTTCTAGTCCAATCCATTAGCCAATCCCGTGTTTCTAAGCATTCTACCATTGACCAATATACTATTCACCATTGATCCACTTGAAGCACCCTTCACCATTAGGTTTTTTGTTCACGACTTAACCATGATATATGCAAAGGTTATTTAAAATTTAGAAAACTATATTTAACTCATTGTTTTGATACATTAATCTACCATTTTTATTTATTTTCACATATATTGAGTTAGCTTTTAAAATGATTTATTTTTCTTATATTCTAAATTAATTAATTTAAACAGATGATCTTAGAATTTTATTCTTTTGAAGTATGTTAAGTATTTGTTTTTGCATGATTTCTTGATTTTCAAGTTAAAATATTTGTTGAACTTCCTAAATAAAAGATTCTAAATTTATTTAGATAGGATATTTTTTCCTAATTCTTTAGACTTACATTTGCACTGTGGAAATTAACTGATACTCCTAGTGTCTAAGAATTAAGAATATTTTATTTACGTTCTCATAGTTAACTTATTTATTAATAAAATTTAATGATGTAATAAGTAATTATAAAAAAGTTCAAAATATTATTTTTAGTAATTAAGGTTCTCAAATGGAACCCCCTTTTTGCATTTTTATTCATCAAATCTTGGCAATTCTGGTTGTACAATTATTAAATCCCAAGTTCCTGTAAGAGAATTTACATCTCGCATATTTATTAGGGCAATTGTTATTATTTCCTCCAGCTATTATAAGAACTAAATATTAAATATATAAAACCCAACATTGTCGGTAACAACTCAAATTAGTATGTTAATAAATTTTGAACTAATAAATATAAAGTCGCTTTTGAATGGTTTTCTCTCTTCTCTCCAAAATTCAAAAGAATACCAAAAACTAAATAAAACTATTCACCAAACATGCCCTTTCTATTTTCTTTTTAACTTTAAATTATAATAATAATAATGCAATAATGAGAATTAACCAAATAATCTACATCTACTCAACTATATTTAGATCGAATTCCTGGATTTTACACTGAATATTTATGCTTTTCTTTTTTATAGAATCAGATTTCTTTTTATAATACTCTTATAATAATCGTAGTATATACTCTTTAAATTAGGAACCCAACTTTGATAATGAACCAATTTATTCTCAATCCATTTATTTGATTATTACTTTCCTTATAGCAAAATGTTACATTAATAATGTATGATCGACTTATAAATTTATTGTAAAGTAAATGTCAAGAAGTTGATATTTAAATTGTAAGCAATTTAGATACCAACAATCTACCATCTTACTACTTTAATATGATTATGATGAAATATCTCCTCTAAATTTCTAATAAATCTAAAACAGAATAATCATATTTATTTTAATTTAAAGAGGATATACAAAATATTTGAATAGTGCAATTCTCTTTAACATAATTCTAGGATGTCAAAAATTTGAACATTGATGAATATTAATAAATAAATGAAATAAGTGGATTAAATTTCATATATCTGATCAAAAGCTTTTTTAAATTTGCATAGGGGATTAATTAGAGGATTACTTTTCTTTAATTGATTCTTCATACTGTTCAAGCAGTTTTTCAAGTTCTTGGATATGCAATGTCTATTTATATATCTCAGCGTTTAAGTCTCTGATTTCTTTATTTTTTTCACTAAATTTAAAATTGAATTATTACTCTAGCTCCTCTGTATGTTTACTTTTTAAAGTTTCAATTTATTAAACAAATTCTTACCGTAACTCTTCACTTGGTTGCTATTCATTTTGTTTTTCTTCTTCTAACAATGCTTGAATTCGTTCATTGTAAGATTGCAGCTCATTAATGGATTCTTGATATTTATATATTTCAATTTGTTGAGATGAGATCTCTTTATTTAATTGTTCTATTTTTTACTGAAAAAAATAGTTGAATGAAATAATACCTTCTGTTGCTTAGTTTAATTTTCTAATTACTTGATTTAATTAAGTAATTCCTAATTATCTTTGTGAATGATCTTGTAGGTTTTTTCATATTGTATAATTTTCTTTTCCAAAGGTTCCTTACTACTGCGAAGATCTACTATAGATTAGTAATATTCTAGTTTTTCCCTTAGTCTTTAATTCTCTTCTCCGTAGTTTTGAACTTCAATCTAAAGTGTAAGATGTAGATACCTCTAATTCTTGGACTGTAGTGTATTTAGTACATTTCTTTAATTAAGCTATTTCTTTAGTTTTTTCAAGCAATTCTTGGACCAGTTGTTTATGTTTCGCTCTTAATTTTTGAACAATTGCAGCTTTTTCAATCACTAACTTGGTTGTGTCATTATTATTGGCAGTTTTACTATGTTCTTCAACTAAGTTTTCATATCTTTGTAATTCTTTCTAATATGAATATTATTGATACTTCTAAATATAAGATTCGAGATTTAGCTTAGGATGACTCTTTTTTTGATGCATTTAATTATAATTTAAGTTGTCTAATTTCTTCTTGAGTAACTTCATATTCACATGAGAATTTAGGACTTGTAAGTTATTTACTTATTGGATGGTCATAATTATACATTAATTTACTTCCCATATTGGCGCTACTCTCCATCATTCTTGTGCCATTTGTGGTTATGGGTCTGGAGTTCTTCATCCTAAACTACATAGACGACATATATAAATGAGGGCAATTTAATATAATCAAAATATTATAACAAACTTAGTATATAATCAAATATTATTAATAAAATGATTGTGGCCTTGTTCTCTAGAGAATGATAAAGCAATAAGAATAAAACAAAAATACATCTCTTTTGATCAACAATCCTCATGAAATAGTATAATTAATAGGTGATGTCTTAAACGAAATAATCCACTTCTGATGGCTGGGAGGAGTTGAAGGATTAGTTAATTTATTGCTTCAAAAATTAAAAACGTACATTCAATTGAATGATTAGATTAGTCAAATTTGAACGATAGTCTAAATATCTTAATTAATTCAAAAGTCAGTAGAATAATAAATTTATCCTCGTTTCTCTGATAATTCAAAAAGTGAAACTTTGATTTATTACATAAACCCTTAAAAATTATGATAGCTTGAATTAACACTAACTTTAATATCAATCTGTTTAGATAGATCTAAATTTATAGAACATTGTTATTCTTTAACATTTAACACAATATATCAAGTTCTCTGAAAAGTTTGCATTTTTAAAAGATTCACGAAATACAGAATGATATCTTTCAGTCTAATGAAGGCTTTAAATGCATTACAAATTAACTGTAGTTATAAAAAGATATAATATCTGAGATGAAATCAAATTAAAATAGATCAATAATAAATCTTAAATTTAGATTTAATGTGCTGAGATCTATAATCATTTGAGTAAAAAAATGTGAATTATAATTTCATGTGTGCCCAAATTAAAATTCAATAAATCATAATAACCTAGTATGGAATCATATAACATCTAGAAAATTGATTATTATTTCACTTCCAAATTTATTGCTATTAATGGCTATAATATGAGAAGCATAATTACATACAATTTTCAATGATTTCATATAAATTATTATATTTTTTCATTTAGTTCATTTCTTTATATATACATCTATTTTAATATATGCAACACCAGTATTACATTAATAAATTATTTTTTCAAAATATGGAGCAAAAATTGCAATTGTTATCCTCCAGCATTCAAGTTGACCCTAACAATCCTTAGATTCCTTAAAATTTAAAGCATTTGAAAGTATTCAAATATAGTCTAATGTCTAGCTTGAAATTTTTAATGAATTGGCTGCAAATAGATAGGCCACAGAGAAACATGCTTGTAAATTATTTGTATATATCTTAGTACATTTCTGTGAGTTGGAGGTCACCTATTTATTAATTTCAAAACAAATTGAGAATTTTGAATTAGCAATAGAAAGATTGATGAAATTTTATAATTAAGGCTTAGAAAGCAGAGATAAAGCTCACTATACTGGCATATACTTAATTTACCTGTTGTCCTTTAATAAGTATTAATATTTTGTAAATAATTCAATAGATTTGCCTAATATTATTCCCAAATTGAATTATTACCAAAGGATACATTTTCAAACCCATTTGTTCATTTTGTACTTTAATTGGAATACAAGTTGAGCATAGGAAGTTATTCTGATCTTTTAGGTGATTATCATCCAACAGGAATTGAAACTGTATTCTTAGAAAGAATTATGGACACTATTAGGTAATTTGAATTTGTGAATTTAGATTACAAACCGCCTTAAGTGCCAATGCATCATACAAGAGTTTAACGATTGAAAATGCTATCAAATTATTCAATGTTAAAAGTGTTTAAGAATTATAGTAGTTTGCTTAGAAATAACATTTCAAATGGAAATTTGACAATCATCATGTTTATTTTGACAATGTAAGGAATCCAAAATTAATTAAAATTAGGTTCAAAATGTGGAGAATCCCTTGAATTCAGAATTTTTGATCTAAAATTCCTTAAGATATGTTCATGAGTTTGATAAAATTATATGAAAAAGTAGTAGTTAACGATATAATCTTATAAATTACAAATTTTAAATAATTATTCTATGTTTCCCAATTCATGCATTTTATATAAAGGATTCTGGTTTAGCAATCTTGGGCAAAGTTTAAAAACTATTCTTTATAACTCTATTGTTGTTAGTTACACTTTCATCTTATTAATAAGGACTGAGAGCAGAATTATTTAATTAAGAGAATCTAAATTGTTGTATAATAATAGATACACTTTATTTTAGTTGAACTCTAATTCTGTCTTTTATTATATGGAGATAGTTTATTTTTGTTAACTATTAAGGTGTCCCTCTTTGCGTATCGAATTCTACTTATTCATTAAGATTGGTAAGTCAGTTGAAGTTCGTTTGATATTTGTAATACCTCTTGGTTGAGCAACTATTTTACTCTATATGTTTGAATTCTAAGATAGAGATGGATAGAATAATACTTAATTGATTTAAGAACTTTTTGAAGCACTCCTCATTTGTTTATCATCTTTATCTTTATCCTTATCTTTCTTTGTACCTTCTGAACTCTTTAATTATGGAGTAGTTTGGTTTAACCTTAGAGCTAAATATTAAAGAATTAAAATACCACAAGTTTTGGCTAATTTCTTTAAGTGTATTTTCCTATTATTAAATGTCCCTAAGAAAGAGAATGATGAGGAGTAATATTATGATTTGATTGGGCCTCCCTTGTAAATTAAATCAAAACCCCCTATTTATTCTTCATTGCCAGTTAGTATCTTTTCGAGATCAATGATTGTGAAAACATCATCAAGTAATCCACACTTTAATTCGAAATCAATAGGTGTATTAGAAGTCATAGAGGGACTTTATTAAATTAAATAACATTAACCTTGCATTTACTTCCAATAGCCATGGTTTCAAAGAGGAATCAAATAGTATATCAAATCCATATAGTTCAAAACAGTGTTTATCGTTAATAATGATTTTTTATACTGCCAACAAGGATTTAATCATTAATTATTGGATATTATAGAAACATTCTTAAACCTTGTCTTATCCATACTTAGTCATTAAAAATAATTTCAATTTTTATAGATCCCATTTGCCACCTAACTTTTCATCATAATTATCAGATGTCTTCTAGATTGCCACATTAGTTAAATGAACATCTAATCTTAGTTTATAATTGTATACAAGTATTGGTAATGTCCTCATTGTCATATCTATGATGAGTGAATCTAGCAAAGCCAGTTCTATATAAGTATAATGTCAGAGGGGAATAGGATGTGCATAATAAATATATTCGAGTATCAAACTTTTTCCCTCCAATCAAGAGAGGGTCTGCAATATATCTTTAAACTATGTAGGACTCAGCCGATGGGTTTTCTGGATTAAATTTAACTTGATTTTTCCATTAAGAAATTTGTTGTATTTTATTAAACAAAAATATGCCTCTCCCTTATGATTTTCCTATCTTTAATTATATGATTTAAAAACATACTGGCTTCATGATCCAAGCAGTTTTGTTATCTCCTTGCTTTTTGAATTCTTCATTAAAAATTGGGTATTCACTTGGTAGATGATATGTAAGTGGGAAAAAATTATAACTAAGTCGTTAAATGGAATATGATACGAATTAGCTTCATCTGTTTTGCCTTCCTTCTCCAGCATTCTTCTTTATTTTTTCAGATTTTTGATCATCAAATCTTTTCGAGTTAGCTATTTATTAATACTATGATACTTCATAGTGATTGCGAAAATGATTAATTTTTTAGTGAGATTGAAGATGAATATGATCCATCACTTCATGTATCCACTCCTTCTCAGCCCACATGATATCCCAATCATCACCATCTGTCTCCTTCCAATTTCTACGTTTGAATGCCTATTGAAGATTCACAAACAATCATACTTCTAAAATGCAATTCCTAAAGGACGTCTTGTATTTGATATTTGAACTACAAAGGATAGATAAATATATAATTACAAATGATTTGGGTAATTCTCCTTCTTGATATACTTTCTAAAGTACTCAGACATGATAATTAAGTTTTAATAAAATTATAATATGTATTTAGATGATATGAGCTCATAGAATTTTAAAAGGTGCCTTCGATTGTAATATAGAAATCAAACATTCAAATGCTAATACTTAAATCATTTTCATTCTCATCCTATTGCACCTTTATTATTTCAATATCTGAACTCGTGTTCAATGCTTCCTTATGATATCTTTTAAGATGCTTTTTTAATACAGTAAAGGATTAGAAGTCTTGTTAACATAAGAAACAACAGAAAATATAATAATTTTAACAATGCTTCTTCAAAATATGAGGATAATACACACTAGAAAACCCCTGAAAATTGCAAGAAGGACATTAAAATATCCTTTTGCCATTCACAATAGAAATCATAGTCCTCTTAATTTAAATTCTGTTTATCATTAACTTGACCTTACTTCTTATCTCCTTGAATTTGTTTTTACTATGGTGTTCCTTTATGTAGTCAAAATCAAAATTGAGAATTTTAGTAGCTAGTGAATTCTTCTACCTAAATTCCTATATGATATCATTCAATTTTGAATAACATTCTTCAGGTGACAAACTAATTTGAGCATTAGTATCTTAAATTAATTGTTGATCTGTGTTTTTTTGTTTGGTCGTATCTGCTGATTTTTCATTATTGAGAAATGTTTTCTTGCGTTTTTAATCACCTGCTTCAATCTAATTCTTCTGTTCCTCGAGTTATTATTTGGTTGTACGCATTTCTACAACTTTATTCTTATCAGTATTTTTAAATAGAATTGTTGTTAGTATTTAAGTGCAATCAAGTTACATTTCTAATACCTTTTTTAGTGTGCTTCTAATTGATTCGTTCATAAAACTAGATTATTTATAAAATATTGGTTGAGAAGCACTAATTAAATTCAAATTATAATAGAACATTTTTATAACCAAATTATTATAAACCAAAAAACATTAAATAATTCAAGATTATAATTTCTATATTTTTTAGTTTCTTTATATTAGTTTATCTAACATTATTTCTTTTTTATATTTCTCCAAAAATTCTAATTCTTATTTGTTTTTTTCGTTTTTTTGCGAAATCTCGAGATTTTTTTCTAAAATTTTATTTTATTTATGTATCTTTTCCAACATATTTTCCATTTATTTTTCTTTGGCCAATTTAAAACGATGTTCATTTTTTTCACAAAGATTCTATTTTCTTAAATCTAATAATGACTAATGTCTAATGAAAATAATAATATTTCATGATACCTCTTAAGACCATTTTCGAGTTTATCATCAGCTTCTTGAAGTTTTGAAATAAGGGAATCAGATCTTTTTTAATCGAGGGACTCTTAGTATTGTTCGTATTTTTACATAATCCTACTATTTTTCATGGATAGACTTTTCTATTGTTTTATTTATGAAATTTCATGTTTATTAAGTTGAATCTATATAATATACACTGTAAAATTACTTATCGTTATGTTGATTTACTATAATACATTTTGACATGTTCATTTTCTTTTTGAGTAGAAGACTCTAATAATTTTTTTTATTTTTCTTCAAACATCTTCAAACTTTGCTGTTATTTTTTTCTGTCCTCTAATTATTTTCTATTTAAATAATCATTCAAATAGTCAGACTTCTTTTTCATGGAATCCATCACTTGGTTAATCATACTTTACTCCAAGCTTATTTAGATTTGTCTCTTCAGTTATCTCTCTCTCTCTTTTTCCTCTTTCTTTTTTAATTGTTCAACCAATTCCTCCTAAGATTATAAGAGTAATTTCTGTTTTCTCTCAAAATGTTAATCCAGATCTTTTTCTAATTCCTAAACAATCTTCTTATGCTTTCTATATTATAGTTACTCTTCTTGCTTAATTTTTTGACATACCTAATCTACTTTTTGATTCTTTCTTTTCAATTTCTTTTTAATTTAATCTAATTTCTTTTGTTTGAGTTGCTCAGCTTTTTAGTAGATTTCTGGGGCTGTTTTACTGTAGTATTCCTCCTATTTGTTAACTTGATCCTAAACAATATTGAGAAATCTATGACTATATAAGACAGTGTACTTGTTGTAATTTTCAGATTCCTTATTTATCTTTTTTTCGAATAATTCCTTTTTTTGATCTGCATTTAAAATAACAGAGATTTATGGATCTTCCCTCTGAGTATTCTTGGCTTCAGGTTACTCAGCAATCAAAGACTACTCTTTAATCTTAATATCTTTGGAATTTAAACGTTTTGTAACTTCAGATTGGATATGTTTGATTTGATTTCTTCGCTTTAAAAGGTCATTTAATATTTGATATTTATTGGACACATATTGTAAATATTGGACGAGGTTTTAGAGTTGACTCAATTTCTTTTGATAAAAGCTGGCATACTCTTACACATTGAGATCATCCTCTTGTATTTTAAGCATTTCCATGGCAGCTTGAGTCCTGGGTGAGTTGGTATCAAATTGCATTTGAAATACAGTTAACTAATTAGGATTTCTAATGATAGTATGTTTCTGTCCAGGTTCCAAATAATTTTACTCAATGGCAGATTTTAATTATGCATTCGAGATGGTTGGGAATCTTTATTTCTTGTGATTCCCTAAGAGAGTGATGGGACTAGATTCGCTGCTTTAGTAGAGCGAATTCCCTGATTTTTATTTTGTGATGATGATATTATTCTTTTCCTTGATATAATCAAGCATCTGTTTTTAGTTTTAATTTTTATTGATATTGATTTATAGTATTGTAAAATGGCATAATATAGAAAGAAAGTTTAACAATAGTGCGACTCTGTATAAGATAAAATGTTATATGGTTTCTAATGAGTAGTTATGGTATGTGTAATGAATTGATGTGATTTGAATAATTCATTATGAGGGAGAGTTAGATTGATTTATCTGTATTGGAAATTATATTAATAATGTTATAAGAATTATAATCATTAAAAGAGAGGAAGGAGAGTTTGAAGAATCAAAGGATTGCTTTAGAGGAGGAGTTGAATCAGTTGTTGAGCTATTTGGAGTAGGGTTCGAAAAAACAAAGCGATGCTTATAATGTTAAGTGTTTGAGCACTGAATTCGAGATTAAGAAGAAAGAAATATAGAAGCAGATGGAAAAGGAGAGTTAGGAAATCATAAAGAATCAACAATATTGTACTGAATAATAGAGAGTGTATAAGGAGAGAGCTGATTGGATTGATAAATTCAATGATAAATTAAAGGAAGATTTTAAGTCATGTCAAAAAAAAGAGTGAGTTATCCTTCTATTTCATAAGGGAAACGATATAGATTAGAAGCACAGTGGCTAAAGGAATAAAACGGTTGTTTCTATTGTAGTTATGTACGATTTTCTTTGACAAGGAAAACTAGAGACTCTTGTGGGGATTGCACAAGATCAAATTTCTGAATGATGGTCAATAGAATATAACAAGTTAGGAGGAGGATCAATTGGCTACTTCTTTGGGCTATTTAGGATTACTATTGTAGTAGATAGCAAAGATTAAGGGAGTGACATTGAAATATGAATTCAAATTTAAGGGGAGTAAGAGTTACATCCAATAATAAAACGAGTACATGTAATTGAATATACTAGCACTTTGTATTTATTTAGTTAAAAGCCGTCTAATTTGAAAGTATTGAAATAAAGTTCTGGATTATTGATTCAAAATCTATATATAATAATGGAGGAGTTGAGTGTATAGAAATAGTGGAGAAATCAATCATTGCCAACCATAATAGGTAAGATAGGAGAGATGCTATGGGTGGATGCTTGATAATTATGATAATTATGATAGTTTTGTAATTTAATAGATATATTAATAAATTTGTTGCAATGAAATAATACACACTTTAAGTAATCTTCTCCATTATTGACGATAGGTTTGAAATGACACATCTCATCTACCATCCACTCGATGCCGTTTCTAATCATCATTCTCCTCTATCCTCTCATCATATTTCTCATCAAAAAGGGTTGCTTCCATGAAGTACATTTCTCTTGATTATGCCCTCCATATCCTGGCAACATCGATATGAAACAGGCCTTATGCCAACATGCAATCTAAAAATGAATAGTCATCTTACTCTGTATATGGGTTTCTTCTCTGGTTTGCAATTCTGAAGTGTCTNGTGCGACTCTGTATAAGATAAAATGTTATATGGTTTCTAATGAGTAGTTATGGTATGTGTAATGAATTGATGTGATTTGAATAATTCATTATGAGGGAGAGTTAGATTGATTTATCTGTATTGGAAATTATATTAATAATGTTATAAGAATTATAATCATTAAAAGAGAGGAAGGAGAGTTTGAAGAATCAAAGGATTGCTTTAGAGGAGGAGTTGAATCAGTTGTTGAGCTATTTGGAGTAGGGTTCGAAAAAACAAAGCGATGCTTATAATGTTAAGTGTTTGAGCACTGAATTCGAGATTAAGAAGAAAGAAATATAGAAGCAGATGGAAAAGGAGAGTTAGGAAATCATAAAGAATCAACAATATTGTACTGAATAATAGAGAGTGTATAAGGAGAGAGCTGATTGGATTGATAAATTCAATGATAAATTAAAGGAAGATTTTAAGTCATGTCAAAAAAAAGAGTGAGTTATCCTTCTATTTCATAAGGGAAACGATATAGATTAGAAGCACAGTGGCTAAAGGAATAAAACGGTTGTTTCTATTGTAGTTATGTACGATTTTCTTTGACAAGGAAAACTAGAGACTCTTGTGGGGATTGCACAAGATCAAATTTCTGAATGATGGTCAATAGAATATAACAAGTTAGGAGGAGGATCAATTGGCTACTTCTTTGGGCTATTTAGGATTACTATTGTAGTAGATAGCAAAGATTAAGGGAGTGACATTGAAATATGAATTCAAATTTAAGGGGAGTAAGAGTTACATCCAATAATAAAACGAGTACATGTAATTGAATATACTAGCACTTTGTATTTATTTAGTTAAAAGCCGTCTAATTTGAAAGTATTGAAATAAAGTTCTGGATTATTGATTCAAAATCTATATATAATAATGGAGGAGTTGAGTGTATAGAAATAGTGGAGAAATCAATCATTGCCAACCATAATAGGTAAGATAGGAGAGATGCTATGGGTGGATGCTTGATAATTATGATAATTATGATAGTTTTGTAATTTAATAGATATATTAATAAATTTGTTGCAATGAAATAATACACACTTTAAGTAATCTTCTCCATTATTGACGATAGGTTTGAAATGACACATCTCATCTACCATCCACTCGATGCCGTTTCTAATCATCATTCTCCTCTATCCTCTCATCATATTTCTCATCAAAAAGGGTTGCTTCCATGAAGTACATTTCTCTTGATTATGCCCTCCATATCCTGGCAACATCGATATGAAACAGGCCTTATGCCAACATGCAATCTAAAAATGAATAGTCATCTTACTCTGTATATGGGTTTCTTCTCTGGTTTGCAATTCTGAAGTGTCTCATGCAATCTTAACAGCATCTCTTCTTCTTTCAGAGTCTAAAATTGGTAATACACTTCAGCCTCCAAATCAGACACTTTGATACCTTCCCCGTTGACTATTCCGGAGACCACTTAAAAGTATTTATCAATGTCTCCACTGAATGAAGCAGACTTCTCAAAATAACTAGTGGTCACTGGATCTGAAGCACAGATTGCCAACTATTTGGCAGCATCATGAAGCACCTTTTCTAAAGTTGAAAATATGAAACCCTAGAGTCATAACTATACATACATGTTTTCCAAATAAGCTTCTTAAATGATCCTCATATTTAAAGTCTTTGGCCTTCAAAGAAAGGAACAAGGCTGATTTAAACAAATTGTATCTCCTATCCTTTCCTAGAGTGTTCTGTTTACTGATTATGAATGCCATTTCTAATCTCTGATATATGGTATGCAAAAATCTCAATAAGATGTACAAATTTTGAGTAACATAAGTTGTAGACTTCACTCTTGGTTGTAAATTTAAGAAGTGTCCTGGAGGTTCATTCTCTATCTCTGGAATTGAGACTGTATTCTCTTCAGGATTATAATGAATATCATATATTTCTAACTCTGTTATTTCTGTCTTTAATTTAGTATCATTTAAAATCAACTCAGATATTTGCATGGGTTTCATAGGAACTTAAAAAAAGTGATTGATTAATTTAATCATTAGGAATGTACCATTTCTTTTATCTAATGAGTTATTCCCTCCCATAATTTAAAGATAATGGATAACAAATTACCCACATTCTTAGAGTATTTGTTCATTACCCATCCAAAGAGAAATCAGTGGACAAAAACGGACATTTTCTTTTGTCGGAGCAGCCAATGGCATTTATTTTGGTAGGAATGGTTTGATATTGGTCATTTAAGCTAAGGAATTTAAAAAGGACTCATCAAAGGTGAACTATAAGATATCAGCCTTTCTTTTAATGAATACATGGTCCTTTGTTCCAAGGAATTTAATTAGTACATTTTTGGCATACTCTTCAATTTCTCTAACAAATCTCTATCCATTGATTACTAATTTATCATTCTTTTTGAAATAGAAAGATCTATGATCTAATGATCGATGAAAGTTAATTGTAGAGACCGTTTCCCAAACTTATTTGGCCTTAGTATTTCTTGCTTGTACCAATTCATTTAATTTCTACTTGACTCTCTTAATCAAAATCTTAGCACTTTCTACAGGTTTAGTTTAAAACAATTGTAAGATTTCATTCTGATCTTGAGTCTAATTTCTATACAATTATTATAAAATTCTCATGTCAATGACCTTGGTCACTAAAGCTTACTCACCCTTATTCCCATCTATGATTTCTTGAAGTAGATTAATAGTTCTTTTGATCTATTAGATGTTGACATCGAATTCAAATCGTTCATCTTCACTTTTAAACAATTGCTCTTCAAAGGTGTTTTTTCTCATAATCAAGAATGATTAATCTTCAGAACCAAATGGAACAGAAACCCACGAATGATTAAGAATCTCTGGATTGTTATTTGCCTTGGCATATCCAATTGGCATTCTCACATATGATCTAGTCACTCTGTCGACCTATGCAAAATCGGTATCTTTCAATGGTTTGAATAATGGAGTTTGTATTCTTCTAGCTATGACTCTGGTGGTCAACATCGACCTTATATCGTCTATGTATTCTCTCTCCAACCAGCCTTATTGATTAATCAATTCCATAACTTCCATCTGAGTGATTATGCATTCAGAATAGAGATGAATAACCTTCAGAAACTCATTCATGAACTGTTAATAGTCATTGGGGAATTACTGGATCACTCTCAATCTAAATTTATCCCAAAATAGTAATTCATTCTATTTTAATTAATCAAATTTTTACCATATCAATAACAGCTATTCCACTCTTATCCAATAGTCTTTAGAAATAATTCCTATTCTCTTCAACCTTCTTTTTTGGGGGATTCTACTCGTGCTTCTTTTTGAAACTCTGCAGGAATTACTATTGCAATTGAGGATCATTGCTGAATAAATCCAAGATGTGATCTTTATTCTGATGGCCATCCAATTACCCATTCTGTATTTATTTCAATATGGTCTCCATTGCCTTACTCTAATTGGTCTCGTTGTTCACGAATTCAGTCAATTTCTCCTTCTGAGTCTTGAATTTAACATCATCTTCCAATAAACCATTCACTTCCTTTAAGAGTTCTGGTTCTTCGCCCAACATTTAGCCCAACTACTCCTTAGCTATACGTGGATTTTAATTAACGATATTTGAAAATTGCCTATGATTTGATCAAAATTAAACTTGTAGAGCTATTAATTAGTGCGTCTCAATTTCTAACAAAACTACTCGCACCTCTCATATAACTATTAATCTAAGTCCTATAGTAAAAACCTATTTGAAAACTTACTTCGCCAAATTCCCCCAAATTGCTCTTGCTCAATATATCATCGCTCATTTTTAATTATCTTATTTATAAAATATAATTAAAAATATTTATAAAAAAAAGAAATAAAAATACATTTTCCCTTTCTTAAATTATCATAACTTTTTTAGTTAATTTAAATGAAATAAAATATAACCAACAACCCTAAAGTCATTCGAAAGAGTAAGCACTAACCTTCATACTCTCATAGGACCTTGGAGTGAAGATGAGGATATGAAAGTTCTTGAATTGATTCAAACATTTGGTCCTTAAAAATGGACCCAAATCGCCCAATACTTACAAGGCAGAGTAGGAAAGCAATGTAGAGAAAGGTTCATGCCATTACTCATCTTTTTAGATGGCATAATCATTTAAATCCATCGATAAAAAGATCTCCTTGGGCTGAAGATGAAGAATGGATTCTATATCTATACCACAAAGTCTTTCGTAACCATATACACATTCAATATTTACAGGTAACAAATGGTCTGAAATCGCCAAACACATCACTGGTCGAACAGATAATTCAATAAAGAATCATTGGAACAGTGGTATGAAAAAGAGGATGAATGAATTCTCGTATAAATTCAACTAAATTAAGATGAAGTTCCAAAGAGAAGGGTATCCTATTGCATTCTTTACTCTAGTCTTTCAACTCTGAATGAATATGATATTTAACAAAAAGGAATTTTGGAAGCTATTTTATATAATAAGCCACTGAGGATTGAATAAAATCAATCTTCAGAAAATGACAATCTTGAGTAACCGTAAATTCAATAAAAAAAGATCAGAATTGAGGTTCTATAATCAGAAAAATATACTGATTTGGAATTAATCAAGGATGATGAATAGATTAGAGAATTAGACTACTAACATCACGAATTAGATTAGAGTAATAGGTTTCAATTCTCATTTCCTATTATAGTTATTTGGATTCGAATCAAAAGTTGTTGGTTTCTAAGAATCCAATTGACAGCGAAGACAATTTCTATTGACAAATAAGTCAATGCAATTTTGATATAATAACGATAATTTTCCTGGAATATTAAATAATTTAATTCTCATTTGACTTCTTCACTGATATATCTGGGTCTGTACTTTCTTGGAGAAGGTACTCTCTCTGATTATTTATGTTCTACTAGTTATTAAAGTAAGTAAGAGATATGAGCATAGAATTCTTCATTCCACTCTTTTTCAATAGGTTTTTTTATGCTTTTTATATTCTACTGAGAGCCAGCTCTGGTTAACTTTTTATCAGAATATTAGGTTTTATTCTCTCTCTCATTTGTGTCCTTGTTCTCCTCCTCATCTCTTATAATTTATAATTTCAGTAGAGGCTAATTGATTTAAGGTTTATCCAAATTATTTAAGTTTGAGGATTCAAATTCCAAAGATTTTTAAATAAGATTATTTGATAATAACTTTTCTTTAAAATTTGAAAACCCCTTTGGCACTCTAACATTATTACTGATAATAATGTAATTGAAAATACTTATAATTATCTACTGCAGTCTAGACAGCCTTTTCAATTGGAGACAATTAATCAGGATCTTCTCTATACAGAATCTCACTACCCAATAATGTGAATTCTCTTACGCTATATCATGAATGGTCAAATCAGCTGCTGCTCCCATTTTCAAGAGAATGGTGGCTATCTTAGCATTTCTTAAGCAAATTTCTCTTAATTATACTTTTTCTTTTATCATTTAAATATCCTTGTCTGGATCTATCCTTTCAATGAAGAGTTTTTCTTCTTAAGTAAATGGCTAGGTCATTTAATTCCAATGGTACCAGACTACTTCATCTCTACAAATTTTAAATGAATCTGGAAATGAATAACCGTGATCAATTGGAATTAAAAAGTAATCAAATGATTGTCTGGTTTATCCATTTGCTTAAGGAACCTTTCTTTATAGGATATATAAAGAGATATATTACTTCTTTCTCACTAAAATGTTTTCTTCGTTGCGATCACAATTCAAAATTCTTATGTCTAAGATGGCTATTTTCTTCGCTTCCATTGATGGATACAACCCACTCCCATAATTACCGACATTATCATCATGGGGTATGTATAATTAAAATGAACCTTCTTTGATTGGTATTTTTTCATGCTAAAACTATTTATATTCCTCTGCTTCATGAAATGTCGGATGGCAGATTTAAACATAATTAGTTATGGGGACTAAATTAACTCAACTTCAACATTACCATTATGATAATGTCCAGAGGACTGATCAATCAGGTATGCAGCCACTTCTCGATCCACTCCTTCCCCTGACAAGATGCCCTATCTGAGTCCAGGAGAGTTCATCTTCCCTCTCATTCCTCTCGGGTTGTTTGGGCTACGCAATTACTTTAGAACTTACGCAAAGGCTTCTTCATCATACGGTTTGAAAATTGCCACTGGTTTGTGATTCTGATTTTCTAATATGTAGGTTCCCTGTGTTCCGAAATCGGTCAATTTTGGGGTGATTCCCTTCATGAAGGCTCCTTCTACAGCCCATTTCGCATTTTAAAATTGTTCCTGAGTACTTCTGGACTCCTCCAATATATTATGAAGACTATTGATGAAATACGTCTACTAACCCTACTTACGAGCCACCAGTTTTAATGACACGTGATTCTTAATTCCATAGTCCTATCTCAATAGAATATGAATTACTTCAAGATCTTAATTGTTCAATTATAACTCTTGATTTTTATATAGCACCCTGAAGTCACCCAAATCAAGTTTTGTTGCTTTATGTATT
Source organism: Paramecium octaurelia (assembly GCA_905182995.1). NCBI lineage: Eukaryota > Ciliophora > Oligohymenophorea > Peniculida > Parameciidae > Paramecium > Paramecium octaurelia. The sequence goes on from CAJJDP010000102.1 coordinate 120,055, forward strand.
TTTTGCTTTAAAATTGAAATCTTCATCCAACTATATAACTTAAGGGTGAAGTCATTCCCTATCTGAACCTGATTTTGTATATGCAACACTAATTCTTTTTGAACTCGTTGGTCATAAGGATTTGAAGAACTAAAGCCAAAACCTTAAATTAAAAACCTAATTTACTCTCAAACTTCCTTTTGACCGGTCCTTTGTTCATTTATTAGAATCTTCAATTTTTATAATATTATCTTTGAGTTAACAGATATAATCAATAAAATTCTGTTATTAATGAATTTTATTGTTCACTCCTAATCACATTCACTCTAAACACTAACCTGACGTGGTCTCAATTATTAATTAACACACATGTGACTCAAGCTATAGTTATTCTAGGTGGTTCTTACCTGGTAATAAAATAGTACTTGAAGAAAATAAATTAATTTTATAATGTATTGCAATTTAAGTCTATAATGAATGACAATACTGTAGATACTTCAGTAAAACTTATAATATAGTATGTGATTTCAGATTCCCCTTGTTAAAAGGAAAGCAGGTAGTTTGTGTTAATGTCTAAACTCTTCTTAAATCTCCAATATCAGGCAGATTATAAAAAAATTGATGAAAATCAAATTATTTATAAGAAATTCAAACAAATATACTGGTTTGTTGAATACAATGCAATAATTTAATTGTATGTCTAAGATTGAGTCTCAAGTGATGAGTTAAGTGATTATTGATATAAATCATAGATTAGGATAATAGATTGGAGATAAATACAAAATATTTTCAGACTATAACAGATGTTGTTCTTCTTTACAGGATTGTATTTTTGCTACTGTCTAATTGTATTTCTATTCTCATAGTATTCCTTAACTTAGTCCTACTCCCAGTATTTCGAGGATTCTTCTTGTATTTTCCAAAGCCATCAGGTAAATTCAATGGAAATATTATTGGGGAGTCTTGACAAGTAGTTGTATTTTTTGAAGTCGTTCTTTTAGAAGATTTAGTTTCAATGATTGGCTCGTAAATCTCATGTGTAGTATTGACCACTTATGCACAACCCATAGGGAATTCGGATAGAAAAATAAATTTAATTGGTATATTTGTGATAAATGATTTTAAATTGATTTTTGGCTATTTGAAGCTGAATGACGATATTGGAAGTCCAAGATATTATAATTATTATTTTGAATTTATATAATTGCGATATACATAATCAGTTCATTAATGTATAAAAAATAATTATTTTATATATTTCATATAATAATTGATATTTCTCAATGAGTGCAAATCAATAGGCGAATCAATAGGAGCTCTCTGATGAAGGTATTGATTGAATTGAAGTCGATAGAATTTATGAAGCTTCACGCTAAGCAATTCTACAGAACTCACGGATAGCTGATAGGAAGTTAGCAACAATACATTCCAGTTCCAAAGGATAGTAATCATAACGGAAAGTTTACAGATGTAAATAATGAAATAAACATAGCATTTACTAATGGCGACGATGTACAGGAATAATAGTCTCAATACTACTTGTGATAAGGAGCGCTGGATTAATGGTTCAAAGGATTGGATGGAACATTTATAATGAAATTTATAAACATATATTGATTCATTTTATAAGTCGTGTGCATATCTCACAATAATATTGTTTGCTTTTATTATGGGTAATAAAATAACTAACACAACGGACACAAATAGCGTGCAATTGGCAATCCAAATAAAGATTGTTTTTATTGACTTGCAATTATTGTTTCAATAAATCATCTCTCATGTAGAAGAGACAAAGGGCACAGTAATTAAGAGTAGCAGACAAGTCCGTCTTAGGGTGCTTGGAGTATAGTTGTTGCGAATCATAGATCGATTCGTTTGGAGATGCATATTATTTGGATTTATTAATAGATGATTTGCTGATAGATGATACACTGATTTCAGAACTATTATTATATTACTTTCCTGTAAGTCCTTACATCTAGTTCCTATTAACTTTTCATAGAAGAGCTGTCATACCTTCATCGAAGTATTATACCACTTTCGACAGATTGATTTAAGCATTACAGTCTTTAACTTCACAAAACCTTGTGATTTTGTTGTTTTAGCAACAGCTCAAACAGTAACTATGTTTGCAATTAGGATTCTAATAAGTATTATCTCTAGTCATTTGACAAATTTAACATTATTTACGAGATTAATGCATTTTAAATATTATGTATATTATTAATAAATAATGAGAGGGAGTAGGGACAAATTAATATATATAAATATGCAATTGACATGTTAATTCCATAATTTATTTTGATTTATTTAATATCTATCATTTATGTTTTACCATAAATTAAATAAATTCATCAAATGAAACTTCCTTGTCTAATTTATTATTCTTATCTTTCTTGTATCTAACAATAACTTTCTATTTTTATTGATACAATTTATCTCTGATAAAGACAATAAATTTAATATCTTGGCGATCAGCAAAATTGATCTAAATTCACTATAATAAAATACGCATTCTTCCAATTGACAAGTTTCATCATCATTGTAAATCATGGCTGGTATGTCCAAATAATGGCAAGCCTATAAATATACTCGTTTAGCTTCCTAAAGATTCCCACCAACCTAAATAACCTATAATCTTTACTGAGCAAATCAAAACTTAATACTTAAATAGTAATGAATTAGCCTATTCTTGGGAAACAGAGAAGATTTCTTCTAAGACATCCAATTCAAGGGTGAATCCATTGATCTCCACTTTTTTATTGCAAACCTAAGATAATCTTGCTCCTTCCTTCAAGATATTGCTCTAAACTTTAGATAATGGTAATTCTTTCTGACTATTCAATATGTGATTTAACTACAATACCTTATTATAGAATTAGATCTTGATAATTATGCTGAACCTCCTCCAAAATGATTTAAATTGATTTCTATTTTTTAAGTAGGAACATCCATTATGATTGAACATAAAGTCTATAATTTTTTGCAGCTCTTTTCGTATGATCCCCCATATAATATAGGGAGCTATACATATTCTCCCTTCAATTTCTATTTCAAGCAACTCAATTCAAATTGAAATCCGTGACTGAATCCATATTTTTTATTATTGACAGAACAATCAAATAATATGGGGATTTCATAGTTATAACTCGAAGGATTGATCTATTCTCTGATCTTGCGATAACAATGTAATTAATAGTGTAGTTTTTTACCAAATTCGATAATTTTATTCTACTTCCATTTCAAATCCTCATTATGCGATAATTACAAAACTTCAACGAGATTGATGTCTTGAATTTTGCATTTATATTAAAACAAAAGTATAAACTTATCCAATTTGTCTATATATTTCTCTATTATCAATTTAGAAACAGCATTATCGGAATCATTTAAAATAAAGTATCTCAATTTGCTTGCATTAAACTAATTGTAGGAAGCTACCTTCGACATGTATTAATATATCTGCTTTTGAGAATCGATGTCATAAACATTAAATGCAAATAACAAATCCATAATAAATTCTTGATTAGTCAACTTAAGCTTTGGAATTTCTAGATTCAATTGATCCATCAACTATATTGATAGAATGATAGTAGACAGCAATCCATCATCATCGTTGAATTAAATCTGATCAAAATTCAATTGGTTTTGGACTCTAATCTAATCTAATTCAGATATCATTGTCTCTCCAATCTCAAAGCATTGTATTGACTTACCCTATTACAATTTATTGTTCAATAATTAAAGTTATTTCACAAAAGAATTTCTTAATTAATGTCTAAAAAACACAATTTCCCCATTCTAATTCATCATTTGAATTGGTTGCTGATGTTAACTGTAGAGGAATGTACCATTCTTGTCAATATCCTTTGGCTTATTTATAATATACGGAGTCTAAATTTACACAATACATTATTGATTCATAAATTACAATATTTTAGGCATATAGCATTATTTTACATAAAATTTCTAGTTAATACAATGTTACAAATAAAGTCTATCTCTATCTAGATAGTTCAATCTCTTATTATTAAATAAGGCCTCAATTAACTTCTGATAATAAATGCTTTCGTTGTCTTGAGTGCCTAAGATCTTGATGGCTTCCTTTAGTAATTCATCTTCCATTTTAGGGGGGATTAGTTCGCTGTGGAGAATTTCCTGAATTGTTGGTCTTTTCTTGGGATCAGTATTGGTCATCCACTTTATCAATGCAGATTGCCGAGGATGAGAGACTTAAAAAGATTTAGGCAACTTGCCATTTAATTTCAATTAAGATAGAGTTTTGACTCTCTCTTTATGATTCTAAAATGGATGCCACATTTCCAATAAAATCACTCCCAGAGCAAATACATCTCTCTTCTCATCGAATTCTTACTCATTATTGGGTGGACAATAAAAGTAGGTTCCTACATTAAGTGTCTTATCAAGTAATTCTAAGTCATCCTTCTTTAACAGTGGTTGCTAGGTTATAAAATTTAATATTTCTGGAATTTCATTGGTATTTTCAACTGAATTGCTATACACAATAGAATGAGAATTTTTAGAGGTATGTTTAGCTAACCCAAAGTCTCCAATTTTAATATCTTCTGTTGTATCAATAAAAATATTTTCTGGTTTTAAATCTCTATGAACAATTTTTTATTAATGAGTATACACCATTCCCTCAAGTATCTGTCTGAACTGATTCCAAATGAACGATTATTCAGATTTGGGATAAACTTCTTCAATTTGCTTCCTCAATGTTCTCGTACAATACTCGGTTTGAATGTATAAAACAAGAATCTTTTTTTCATTCTTAATTGGATTGTTGCTATTTTAAAATAAGCCACTTCCAAGACTTGAAGCATTAAAATTGAATTAACTATCTGATTATTAAGTGAATCCACTAACTAATTAGATTTCAGAATCACTAAATAAATGATTTAATTTTACTCCTCATGGATTTCAAAGTCTTCTTGAGTCTTATCGCATTCATCAATCCATGCCTGATAATATCGTATCACATATCTATGATGCAAATGACTTAATAAATCTACTTCTCTCATTATCCTTGCCAAACCCTGTCCGTATGGAATTTTGATCTTCTTTACTGCATAGAATCTACCATCAATCTTATTCTTGACTTTAAACACTTCTCCACTTTAAGTTAATTAGATAATCTTACAAAGATCCCTTTCCCAATGTGGTCACTATATCGAAATCAGCTTCCATCCTATTAAAAGAGGGTTCTTTAATTAAAGTCAATTTCTGATTTGGAGACAGAGTTAATTGCTGCTGCTACTCCTCCAATACTTTGGCATTATTGCTGAAATTGGATAGTTTGGAAGACGACTTACTGTACGGAGTAAACAAGAGATTCATAAGATTGGTTCTATCAGTCAGATTCTTGTCTTGGGATTTGTGCATCTGAAAGATTTCAGCCATTTTGAAGTCTATTTTTTCTTATTCCTAATATAAATCAGTTCGTACATTTTTAGCTATGCTATCAAATTTGTTGAGGTAGAGATTGTTGAATATGACTTCATACTTGGGGGATAGTAATTTTAACAACTCTTTGTTTGTGGTGATTTGAAATAAATGCAATAAACTCACCAATTGTTTATAGTTTTAGTGATGACAATTCTTCAGGACTATCTAAAATACTACTATCTAATTAACCTTAATCAAATGGATTAATAACAACTCCATCCCTGATAACTGTTGCCAAGCATACACCTTTGGACTCTTCTATATAAATGGTTCCGATGGTTCCGGCTCTTGTTCATTAACCTGTTAATCCAGCCATTCTTGTCGCAACTTAAATTCCTCCTGTATGGACGTGTACTTTGTGTTCTCCTTCTCCTCCATTATTTAACTTGATTTAGTGAGCAACTTCTTCTGTTTTTCTCTCTTCTTCTCCTCTTGCATAAAGATGTCATACAAGTTCCTTGTGTTGATCTTCTCATTATAATTGTATTAGTGTTTTGAAGTCACCTATTTTTGACACTACAAAATTAATCCATCAATATAACCTGCACCACTATAGAGAATATTATTTGTGATCCTGCTTGATTCAATCCCGTCTCAAATAAATCCGAAAATAACTCCTCCTTCTGAATGTCATTAAAACCCTCTAATTAAATAAAGTCGATTTTCGGAACATGATCAGGGTAAGATTGTGGGAAATGCAATCCCAACACTGCCATAGCTTGAGCTTCACTTTCATCCAGAATTTCCTCAGGATATATAGTAATTTAAATGGCTTTCACATATCCACTCTCTGGTGGAATTCCTATGATTTTATCCTGATAGATTAATTTCAAATTGTTAATCTCCTCTATTAATTGATTACTCGCCTTAATGTCCTTTGTTTGTATTTTCAGACTAGGTTTCTATTTAATAACCCTCTCGTGTTAAACTGACTAATTCATAAATAATCTTTAGTTAATTTTTATAAAAATAAATAATAAACAAAATCTTCACTATTAAAACATGCATGCATCCAAAATGAAATCAGATGCATATGTGTTTGGCTTCTTGCTCTCACTTATCACATAGACATTTTTATTGGCCTTTCTAACTACTTGTCCTCCTCCCAATTTTATCAGATATTCTATCTCACCCTTTGAAGGTATCACATCTTCATTCACGTAGTATTTCCCTTCAAAAATTTCTACGATATTGTCATTGCTCTCAAAGTAATCATCTCTGCATTGTATTATTTATTTTATGCTCAACCCAAATTGTTTTTGAAACTCTTCACTCTCAGGAACATAATTTTAATGGTTCTACTAATCATATTGTGCAAGAGAATCCTTCAACCAATCAGCAGTAACTATTTCAGCTCCATGCATAAGTGCTGCCAAGAATTTGAATGTCCTTTTAAAAGGCGTGTTAATTATTAATAAATCAAATTTCTCAAATTAATTCTCCACCAATTCAAGATCCAGTTTCATCAGATCTTTCTCTGAAGGAATTTCATTTTCTGAGAAACCACTAAAAGCAATCGTACGAAACTACCTATCATTATTAACCAACCTTTTTTTTCTCAATCCCCTTCTACTCTTTGGTACAATGTTTTATGCTTTCTCCTCCAATATTTTTGTATTAGGTAACTCCATTGAATTTGAATGTCTAGGCAATTATTATTTAGGTTGTATCTTCTCCTCTTCTAATTCCGATATTGAATTGTTACTAATTTCATCAGTGATTTTCTTTAACATACCCACCTACTTCACCACGTCCTTCTTCTTCTTGTCCCTCTTCTTTTTATTCTCTGTCCCTCTATTCTCCTATTACCTTAACTTCTTAGGCGTATCATCCTACTGAGATTGATTCTTCTCCTCCTAAATCTCCTCTGTCTTAATACTGAATAAGTTGGATTTTAGTGATGAAAACTTCTTTATCACTTAAGGCTATACGATACTTTAATTCGGGAGTTCTGGCAAACTGCCAAAAATATCATTCAATTCGATGTTAGAATTTACATCCATCTTTGGTGTCGTGTACACATTTTCTGATTTAATACTATTCATCCTATTGAATTGAGAATGAGAAACCTAAGATTTCTATTCCTCCTTATTGTTGAATTAAGACGAAAAGGCCTTTTCTAATTCTTCATCAATCATAGTCCCCTTTATTTCATTATTTTATTCAAAGAACTTTTATTGCTCCTCATCGTTCACTGTGGCCCCTAATAATTGTGAATCGATAACAGTTGAATCAACTATTTGGGGTTCAGGAGCCTAAACTTTTGGAACCACATTTGGTGTAGTTTGCTGTTATTTTTTAATTTTAAACAGATCACTAAATAGAGTTCCTTTTTTCTATACAGGAGGAGGTTCCTTCTCAATAAGATCTGTCTAAGTCGCTGCTTCCTGCTTGTCATTAGTTGTCAATTAATTCATCAATCTCATATTAGAATACTACACAATCAGTTCATTAAGTGTAAAAATTTCAGTTTAATCGCCTTCTTCAATAATTAATGTAGATGAGCAAGGGTCTTATGTGTTTAATACCTATGTTGTTGTACAAAATGATTGGGTTGTAGATAATTTCTGGGCTTATTGTGGAATTTGAAAGATGTCCTCTAGCGGCATGGTTCCTGAAAATTCTTCAAGATTTTAGGTTGTGCCAACTTAATTGCAAGTGTTTTATTGGGAGGATTCACTTAAATCAAGAAGTTTAAATTTATAGGTTTGAAAGTAGTAATTTTTAGTTGGAAAAATTTCAATGAGAAAGTTTTTTGGTATCTCAACTTTGGAATAGGGTTTGAGTGTGGAGTCCTTGTAGACGTTGGATGTGTCACTAAAATGGGTGAAATAGACATCGTTGTTAATAAGAGCCTATGGTTTAGATTTATTGGTTTACTACTGAGAAGAGTACACTTTGGACATTGCGGATAAGAAATTTGCACAATTTTGAGTCGCTGCCAAATTTATTCTCGCCTTGGGCCAATCTGTATTTATAGATTTCTTTATCATTCTAATCTAATACTTAGATCATTAGAGTGTTTATAATATAATTATTTTTAAAGGAAAATTCATATTAATAAATGATCCTTATTTGTAAATTAAAAGAATGATATTCATTTTTATCTTTTTTCAGACCCAAATAATTTCTAGATATTAGGAGTTTTATGAAACTAGTGATTTGTTGTAGTTTTAGGGTACAACAGTTATGCAAACTATTCTGTTTTGATTCTGTTGTTCTCATTTTTATGAACTTTCTAATCAGGCATAGTAGCAGTTCTTTCAGTGATCATTTGACTTTTTGTGGATTCTAGAATTTGTTTGAGTGCCTACACTATATTTTAGAGTTACCTTAATGTCAGCATTTTAATTCTATTATTACAAAGTCTTAGAGTATGCATGTGTAATTTTGGATGACTAAATTAATGAAGCAGATTTATTAGATAACTCATTCCTTTTTAGGAGGTCTGAAATCTCTGATTTCCCTGAGTATTTCGGCATTCTTCTATTCTCAGTTGGAGATATTTACTAAGATATGACTATTAATACCCTATTTTTATCTTATGGATTAATTTCGAAATTGGGAACATTTTCTACATTTAATTAGGCTAAATTGACATGATTAGACCTAATTGGTTTACATTAAAGAGTTTGAGGCAAGTCTTCTCTGGAGAAGTAGAAATCACGCAGCAGAAAATTTGGGTTATTGTCAGTGTTCTAATTTTATAGAGAACCATGCATACCACATATTCTTTTTATAGGTTAATTGCATATTATTTTCTGAATTCAGTATCTCCTTTATTAAATTCTTCCTCATCAAAGTTATATTTTAAAGGTTCTGGTTTATATGGAGGCTAAATTGCCCTATTTATAATAGCCTCAATGTTGATATCAGCGAACCAGGGATGACTCAAGATCTCCACTATACCCTAGGATTATCCCATTCTTTCTTATGGATCCTTTTCCAACAGCTGACAAATCAAATCCTTTAATAAATCCGAAATTTGAACATATGGTGGGAACTATACCTGTTCAGACAAGATGGATGTGTAGATTTCTTGAGTGTTGTGGGAATAGAAGGGAGGCAAGCCTGTTACTAATTCATAGAGCAGTGCACCTAAGCAATAACAATCAACCAAATAGTTATGTCCACTTTTTAAAAGCATCTCAGGAGCCATATACTCCGGAGAGCCGCAAAAGGAGTAAGCATAATCTTAGTTTGTCATATTGGGTTTGCTTAATCCAAAATCACTTAACAGCAGATGTCCCTATAAATCTAAGAGTATATTCTCTGGCTTGATGTCTCTGTACACAATATTTTTGGAATGTAGATATGCCATTCCTATACAGATTTCAACAAAGTAATATTTTGCATCTTCTTCAGTTAGACGCTTCAATTTTCTTAGATGGTAGAAGAGTTCACCTCCTGCGCAATAATCCAAAACAAATGCTATATAATATTTAGTTTCAAATGCAAAATGCAAAGGAGTAATAAACTCGTTATTCACATTCACCATAACATCTCTTTCATTTTAGACTATCACCTCTTTTTGATTTTCCATTATGAAATTCTTATCGATTAACTTCAAGGCATAAAACTTACCATCATCTCTTTTTCTTACTAAATAAACTCTCGAAAATCCTCCAACTCCTATGCACTTCACCAATGTGAAATCTCTCAATGATACTTTCTTACCATAAAGAGACTGGGTAATTAATGGCTGCAATTGAAGAGTTACTCCTTAGAAAACATTCAAAGGTAAATTCGGCAAACTTAGATAATAATCATAGGGAATGATTTTCTAGGTTGTGTAGAATTAGCATATTTTATTGATTTCTATGAATACTTTTAAATTAAACCTTCCTAGATCTGGACCTCCTCTGTTGATCCTGTTCCTCCTCCTTGTTTCATGAATGACTTTTCAATACAAGCAATTTATTGAATCAAATAATTGTATAAGTTATCAGTAGTCTAACCTTGGTGATTATAATAATAGTGATATCTAGAGAATCAAATGCAATAATACTTTTAGCCCTTATAAACCAAGATTATCTTTAATTGCTTCTATGAATCATACTGATTGGATTCATCCTAAAAATTCTTCTACTGATGTGATTGATTTGCTGATTGAAGTTCATTAGCATTTTTCTGGAATTAGATCTTATTTTTGCTTAGAATTTATTCAATGGAACTCTTTAATATATGAGAATCCTACTGTGAAGATTACTTATTTTGTTTCATTGTAAAGTATTGCTAATTGTCAAATTGCTGAATATTTTTTTATTCCTTGGCACTCTTTATTTAGAGATCATGAAAATATTGATCTACAGTAGATTTGAGTATTTTATTTTAATTTTAATGAATCTAACTCATCTAATTGTGTTTAAGAATGTTTTTTTATTGTTTTTATTCTGTTTGAAGAGTGGCAAGTGAAAAATTCTTACTTTTTAGAAGCTGTTTCTTATTTGAATTGCCTTCCTCGGTTTCGACACGCTATATTACGAATGATAGAGTACATTTGATATTTTTTGGCGTTCGCTTTTCTGGCTATTTAAAATATCAATGCTTCTGCTTTGTTGCAATTATGATTTGATATTATTGGTTACCTGAGTAATAGTATTTCTCTCTTTTTTAAAATACTCTAATAAGTCCTATTTTGGATTTTTGGCAACAGTGGTTATGCTCTCAGTCTTTAGAATTTTGGCATTATTCTTTTTTGGTTTAAAATCCATTGAATACGGATTGTCTAATAGGCTTCCTCTTCCACTAGATTACATTGGTTGAGATGAATAATTTTTCATAAACGATATTTATAATTATTAATAACCATTTCATAGATGGAGATGATCAAATTTAGGTCCGATTAAAATAATACTCTTTACAAAAAGAGATCAAATAATATAAACTGACAATCAGAATAAGAAAAATCATTTTTAATTTTGCCTTCTCATCTCCATCATCTTCTATTTTGCTTCCACTTTTGTATTTTGAACTAAATCAGTCATTAGAGAAATAAATATTGGAATCATTATCATTGTGATTGTGATTATTATTATGTATTGTAACTAATATTCTAAACGAATCTTTTTACATATTTAGTCTCAAAAGAATAGATTTAATCTTTAGCATATGTATTATAGAACCCTTATTGTTCAATATCATTATCCAATCCAAATCGCAAGGTACATCTAAGCAATCCCAAAAAGGTATAAATGAAATTGTCATGGCTTATTAGTTTGCCTTGAATGGTTACGATCCATGACATTGCACAAACACTGATTATGAATACCAAAACAAGCATCAAGAACCAAGACTCTCTGTTGAACTATGCAAACTAGAATTAGCATTACTCTTATCATGACCAATCCATAGCATTTTAAATATGGACTCCAATTCCCCATAAACCTCACTATCGAAATCATCAAAAATAACACCAAAACAGCTGAAAATATTCTACTCAAAAACAGTGGCACTATCAAGGCATTTGCATCCTAATATTAATCTGATTTCAAATCTATTTCTTATAATGCTTCCTCATACTAATTGTCTATTGTGTTCTTCATAACCATTCCAAATTGACATAAGATATCTAAAATACTAACAATTTCATTACAAATATAATCAAAAACTAAGGGAATTCTAATTGTAACATAAATCACCTTTAAATTTATTATTGCATATTCTCCTACTATCAATTGTTTCTACTATAGATCTTTTTAATCACTTTCGCTTATCTACCTTTTTTTAGCCTCCAATTTTTTCTTCCTGTTCAGTAATTCTTAGTATTACAGGTAGATCACAATCAAATTATTTTTAGTCCCTACAAAGTATAAGCCAAAGAAATCTATATAATTTTAATTAGTTGTCTACCAAAAAAGGAGGAAATCAATAGGACAATCGAACAATAAAATATAATGTCTTTGTTTATTAGAACTTGTTCTGGTATATCTTTTAAATTAAAACCTTCCGCTGAAAAGCTATTATAATTCAAGAGACGCTAAATATCATCAAAATATTTACGTCGTTGAATAAATAAAGCGTAGTGATACTTACCTATATAATTCTCTAAGTAGGACCATTATAATAATTCAACAAGAATTGGGATTGTTTGATATTATATTACAACCATTCTTCTGAAACCATTTAATCATAACTTTCTTAAAAGGATTCTCTTGAGCTTAAATTAAATTCCCAAACATAACCTCCGAACTATTCGTTATAGACTTTAGGGTCAAAATTTAATTTAGTGTAACTTTGATTTAATTAGCTGGTTTATGTTATGTTGCCATCACAGAGGATTTTTAACTAAGGTAGAATGATAAAATAATAACACTTTTAGATTCTTTTACATTAATTTGTTATTAGTATAATAATTAAATTTATCGATCATTTGTTTATATAAGCTGTTCAATGCTTTTGAAAAATAAAATACATATATATCTTCTGATAGAATACTTAATGTAAGAAGTATATGTCAAACAACAAGCAGGATTAATTTTTACCCAAATACATTTGCTTTTGATTTTCATTCAGAATATCGCAATTATTGATGTTATCCTAATTATCATTAAATATTTACTATACCAACAAGAGTTTGAATAAGTAGGCCGGACTGAAGAGGATAGGTAGGACTCAAACCATGAACTGATCCATTAGGGATTGATAGGGAAATAATTTAGGATAAGTTAGTAATTGGAGATATGTAGGACTTTTAGATTGCCATATTTAAGCTCTAGTTTAAAAGTAATTAAGAATTTGTGAAAAAGTCTAACTCACTAATTTCAATAATTGCATATAAAATTAATAGTGAGACGAATAAAATAGATTCCAAAAAGTATTTGAGACTGGTCAAATAATCCATATATTTGGACCAATTAATAGATTTTTAAATTCTTTTAATTGATCTGAGCTATTTAGTCATTAATTCTTGGGTGGCTCCATCAAACAAAAAATCNTCTAATTGTAACATAAATCACCTTTAAATTTATTATTGCATATTCTCCTACTATCAATTGTTTCTACTATAGATCTTTTTAATCACTTTCGCTTATCTACCTTTTTTTAGCCTCCAATTTTTTCTTCCTGTTCAGTAATTCTTAGTATTACAGGTAGATCACAATCAAATTATTTTTAGTCCCTACAAAGTATAAGCCAAAGAAATCTATATAATTTTAATTAGTTGTCTACCAAAAAAGGAGGAAATCAATAGGACAATCGAACAATAAAATATAATGTCTTTGTTTATTAGAACTTGTTCTGGTATATCTTTTAAATTAAAACCTTCCGCTGAAAAGCTATTATAATTCAAGAGACGCTAAATATCATCAAAATATTTACGTCGTTGAATAAATAAAGCGTAGTGATACTTACCTATATAATTCTCTAAGTAGGACCATTATAATAATTCAACAAGAATTGGGATTGTTTGATATTATATTACAACCATTCTTCTGAAACCATTTAATCATAACTTTCTTAAAAGGATTCTCTTGAGCTTAAATTAAATTCCCAAACATAACCTCCGAACTATTCGTTATAGACTTTAGGGTCAAAATTTAATTTAGTGTAACTTTGATTTAATTAGCTGGTTTATGTTATGTTGCCATCACAGAGGATTTTTAACTAAGGTAGAATGATAAAATAATAACACTTTTAGATTCTTTTACATTAATTTGTTATTAGTATAATAATTAAATTTATCGATCATTTGTTTATATAAGCTGTTCAATGCTTTTGAAAAATAAAATACATATATATCTTCTGATAGAATACTTAATGTAAGAAGTATATGTCAAACAACAAGCAGGATTAATTTTTACCCAAATACATTTGCTTTTGATTTTCATTCAGAATATCGCAATTATTGATGTTATCCTAATTATCATTAAATATTTACTATACCAACAAGAGTTTGAATAAGTAGGCCGGACTGAAGAGGATAGGTAGGACTCAAACCATGAACTGATCCATTAGGGATTGATAGGGAAATAATTTAGGATAAGTTAGTAATTGGAGATATGTAGGACTTTTAGATTGCCATATTTAAGCTCTAGTTTAAAAGTAATTAAGAATTTGTGAAAAAGTCTAACTCACTAATTTCAATAATTGCATATAAAATTAATAGTGAGACGAATAAAATAGATTCCAAAAAGTATTTGAGACTGGTCAAATAATCCATATATTTGGACCAATTAATAGATTTTTAAATTCTTTTAATTGATCTGAGCTATTTAGTCATTAATTCTTGGGTGGCTCCATCAAACAAAAAATCTGCTTCAGTTTTTTTGGTGTCTTCTCTAATTTTTTTTTATTTAATGATTTTAATTCCTATGACAGGTTGATAATTTTTAAGCAACTCATAAATCGATGGGTAAAGTTGGTCCAAAATAATCATATCAGGTTAAAGTACATTTCCCATTAAATCTGTATAAAATATCTCTTTCTCTTCTGCCATAAAACATGATTTTACAATCTATTTTAACTCTCTGAATGTGCGTACCGTCCCTGGTATTTTAACAACCAAGGAGTTGCAACCCTATTTCAAAGACACAAAATATCCATCTTCAAGAATAACTTTTTCAACTTCCTGGATTATTTGTTTTTCATCATTGGGTTAATTTTATGTCATAATGAGATTTCCAACTTGTAATTACTTCTTTGATATTTCTTGTTCCTAAATACTTTCTAAATACTCCTTTTTACTGGTATTCAGAAGAAATAGATTCAATGTTTAAATTACATTTTTTTCTATTGTCTCATCTACACCTTAATTTTGATCTGTTTCACCAATAGCTTTTAATGTATGATTGTGTTTGTGATAGAGTTCAATTTGTTTGATTAAAGATTCATATTCCTAAATCATATTTAATAAAGTACTTTTTCCACTCGACCAATTTCGTCAAAATAATTGTCATTCAATTTTTCCTCGTCTGCTTATTCTTATTAGAGTTTTTTTAATTCCTCCTTGAGAGTATCTCTCTGTCTTTTAAATGGAGCCAACTTTTTATTATTGTACTGATTATTGCTCATAAGGAGGTGTATAAATAGAAATTTGAATAGAAATCAATTATTACTTTAATGAGATAATTATAATTAAAGTTTATTAGTATAAAATAATCAATCAAATTACTGAATTGAGGTAGGATTTAAATGATTCTTGGCTTACCATTAATTAATTTAAATTCTCCTTCAGTTTTGATGATTTTTAATCAAGATTCACTTTGCATTACAAACTCCTATTGCTCCTAACTATTTCTTTATATTCTTTTTACAAATCTGCATACTCATCCTAAAACTCCTTCTTCTGTGAAATCAAATGCATGCATTTTTAGAGCAACCTGAACATGTCCTCATTTCCCTTCTTTTATTCAAACTTTTATTTCCCTATTAAATTTTATAAAACGTTTAGGTTTTTGTTTTTGAGAGTACATTTCTATTATGATTAGTCAAGCTCATTATACAATGTTTTTTACTGAGTCATTTAACTCATGCTACTATAGAGCAAACTAGAGAAAGCCTTCTCATTAAATGAATATTTTGGACGATGATGAGCCATCTTAGCTGGTGGCGATTATGCAAGGGATTTTGCTTCCGATTTTCTATGCATCTTAATGTATTCTATTAAGTTCTTCATTTGTGAATTTCTATGTATCCTTGCATCGATTTAACTCGATTTTAGAGTACATGAGTATTTCTCTAAAAATTCTAATTTTGAATTCACAAATTCAAGACTTACTATACTCAGATTGTCCAACATGTTGTTTATTGTCTAAACAAGCTATCTGTACTCTTCATCTAAATCTTGGCATTGATTAATAATTGACTACATTTATTTTAACGAACAAAAATATTAATTATGACTAACTTGATCAAATGAATATTAATCCCTTTTAACATTTCATCAAATTTACTCTAAAATTCTATATTGATCATAAGTAAGTGAAATATAAGTATATACTTGGTAGAGATCAATGAAGCTAAGATGGCCCAAATATTTTATAATGGTTCATTAATAGTTATAACGAATCAAGTGTAAAATTAAATATTAGATAGACAAATTAATATTTGTAAAATTACAATTTTATCATTCGATAGTATTATCAAATAAGTTATCAAAAAACTAAATTTTGATTTGATTCAATATTCTAATATTTCTATAATATCATTCCCCCTTAAAAAAATACTCAAAACAAAATGAGGGATTCACCTACTAATTTATGAGATTGAAGAAAGAAACCTAATCCTCATCATATTCATTTGACATGCCAAATATGAACTATATCTGTTTATTTAAAAATCAAGTAATTTCTTATAAAAAATAATTTATCATGAAACTATTTCTTAGGTTTTGCACTCTCTGATAGTTAATAAAGTCTCTGCACTTGCCTTTGGGCAGGAACAATTGAAAAACAGAATATTTATATTTTTGCCTATATCATATATTTAATGAATACTTCAGATAAAGTTGCAACTGAAAAATTATCATATCGATGTAAACTATGATATTCAAAAAAGTATTAAAATAAGGTAGCCCTGTTTTAGAATAAAAGGGAAAATGAAATTTAAAACACAAGAAGATTAAATAATAACTATAAATTAAAATTGATTTTAAATTAAATACTAATGGTAAAAGATTCTAAAAAGGAGAAAAACTAATTTATGGAACTTTTCTATTTGAAACTGAAGTATCTATATCTTAATAGATCAAATAAAGACTTTTAAAACGAATTTCTCACATAGATTTATTAATTTTATCATACTCTAAAATAAGTAATTTGAGCTTTTCTACTTCATTATTATTAAAATCTTCTTTTTACATATATCATTATTAAGCATAATAATTTATAAGAATGTGATTAAGATTTAATACTTGAACTGCAGGAGAGCTGAGTAATTTTGGGTTATCAATTGTTTTTATGAGGCTTCTAACTTTATTATATTAATAAAATTTTATCTTTATTGTAAATTTTTCTATTTTTATAGCTGTAAAAGGGGATCTTTTTATTCTTTAGAACTAATTGTGGATATATCATACAATTTCTTAATAGTTCTTCTCATTATTCACCTTAATCAGGTAGTTTTTCAATGTTACTTAATTTAATTTTCCATAATTTCTAAATTTTAAAATTGATAGCCCATTTACACCCATATTAGTATTAATATTAAATTAGATAGCTGATTACTCTCCAACTGAAATATAATGGGAACTCTTAAATTTATGAATAAACCTTTCAAGAACAATGTAAAAACATATATTAAATTCATAAATGATAGTGATAAATGTAGTTTCAAAACATCGTTTATGTTAATTCAAAGTTTATAGTCATTTACTTACTGGTAATGTTAACTTAAATCATTCAATAGTAAAACCTTCTTTTACTTTAACGTATTTGTAGGTTGTCTTATTTGAATTGCACAAAAAGATGAATTACTTCACATTGTCAATTAGTCAAACTAATAATATTTATATAATTTTATTTAATAAAAATGTAGGACGTATAATAACCTCACAGTTCCAAACTCGATCAAGAATCAGCCACTAATGCAAAAAATCATTTGCTATTAGTGAATGTACTCATAATTTCATACTCTAATAGAACATCACAGAATTATCGAATGAATTACTGTAAAGTTATAAACATGAGATTGACTAATTGAAATAGGAATTGCATTTAATGAAATAGAGAATCACAAATAACAATGAAGAAATCAAAAATACAACCTAACCAACTTTAGATGCTATGTTAAGGGACTTAAGACAAGTAAAAATCAATGAAACTTTTTTAGGCCATTAACACTTAAAAAGATGAAAACTCTAAATTACAGTCGCAAATCACTGAAATCAAAAAGGAAAAAAGCCAAATTCAACAATTAATAATTGCTGCTACTCAAAAAGTTGCAGAACTCGAGCATTAAGTAGGAAACTATACCTCCTCATGATTTATAATTATTAATTGATTATTCGTGCAGAATTCATAATCAAATAGATATTCTTAACTCTAATCAAGTTCACTTTATTGCATAATAAAAATTATAAATTTAATGTTCTTTTCATTTTTAACACATAATAATTTAAGAACCTTCTCATGATCTCTCAATGTTTTTTAACTAATTCTCTGGATATCATTCACAGACTATGTAAATAAGAAATAAATACATGATTAAAAAAATAATAGGAAAAAAGAATAGATCAATTTTTTATAAGAAAACTTCTATCAAATATTACTCTTATCAAATTGATGATTATTATGAATTAAAATAAATAGTATAATTATATGGATTGAGAATGGTATAGCTTGATTATTTACAAAAAGTAATAATCCAACAGTGAAATTTTAGAATAATATTACAACATTCGATAATACAGGGTTCTTAAAGTAATCTGATGTTTTATTTAAGACAACTGAACATCTATGTTTTAAAAGAAACATTTGATTAGATGTCTAGAATTACTTTCTAATTATGCTAATTTATATCAGAATTATGTTTCTTTAGATTTGCCTATAAAAATTAATGAAACAAAAGTGCCAAAATCTATTGAACGGACAGTTTTCACTAATTTAATGAAATAGCTAAGTTTAATTTTCCAAATTAAGGTTGTTTTTTTGTTAAATTAAAGAAGTTCAAAAGATTTCTTCGATTTCTAGCTAATAATTTCATACAATAAATGTAATAGTAATCGATAGTTTGTAAGCATAAGATATTGGAATGTAAAGCAATCAGAGGGAGAGGCAAAAGATGGTTTAATATTGCTAATTTAGAGATAGTTTCAATTATAATCTATAGATAATGATGAGTAAAATATACAATTAATTTAGATGAATTACCCTAAAATGGAGAATATTAGACTTATAAATCAGGGAATTTGCTACACCCTTAAGTTTAGTTACTCGGACTCCATTTCTAAATCAACAACAGTATTATAATTGGATTTTAAGACAAAATTCTGCAAGGGTGCTGAATTATATGGAATATAATAATAAAAAAATCGATTGAATTTATTTATTAAATATTAAACACAAAATCTCAGTATTTATGCTAATCCTGGGCTTAATAAAGTATATATTAAAAATAAAAAAAAAAATCAGGTGTCAAGATGACATCATCCTATTTTGAAATGCAAGAATTTGAGGCAAGTTATCATGATGTAAATTAAGCAGCTTTAATCTTTTATGAAGACACAGATGGTAGTCATCAGGATACAGATAAGTTTTTGAATTGGGAGGAGGATCTGATCTAAATATCAAAGTCATCTCCCTCTCAAAGAGACTACAAAAAAAACATCTGTCGGAACATATTAAGATAAGCTGTTAAATCTATGAGGAGGGGAAAATAGTTCGAATTTCTATAAATGGAACTATAGCGAGAAACTTCTCATTTTATAGATTATTATCAGAAAAATTTACATAACATAAATGGATTCAGAAGCCTCAAAAAATAATTAATCACAGACTAAAAGGACACGCCTGAATAAAAATTGTGGAAACGTGTCTTTCAGTCATACATGGTTTGGTTCTTGAATTAAAGAGCTTCTCTCTTCATTCTGAATGGAGAAGCCAACAACTTCAAAGAATACCTAAGATTCAAAAATGAAGTTATGTTGTTTTATGCATAATTTCCTGAACAATGGTGTTCAAATGAACCAGCCTGGAAAATTGGTAATTGATTATTCAATTACAACCAAAAAAGGATTTATGATTGCATTATTACAATCATAACATATATAAATATAAATATCTACACGTCTTAATACTCCTTACCCTGTCTTAGCAAGTAAAAGAGTTTAGAAATAAATTTTAATTTTTCGATCTTTTTTGCGTCAAATTTTAAACTGATTGTTAAAGACACAAATGTTCAATATTGGTGGATCAATAGTTTTCAATAACCAATGATAATAATGACCAAAATCTAGATTGTTGATCTAAATGAGTTGAAATCATACTTTTATGTAATTCTCATTAAAACGATTTCTAATAGTTGTTTATAAATATAATGTAAAGCAGGTTTTCTCTTTTCAGTTGAAGATCTGATGTTTATACTAAGCAAATTACAAATTACATTTTAGCAATTTATTTTTAATATTTAATGAGAGGATTAATTGTTAGATTCCGATTTTCTGAATAAGTTTCAGTTCAATAGCCAATACAATTGAAAAGATTTTATAAGGAGGCAACCATTGAAATGGCCACGAATCCAACTAATCCATATCATTAATGGCTCGTGAAAGTATATATTAATAAGTAATATTTAAATAGTTAGATGGAAAGACAGTAAAAACTCCTTCTAAAAATACGTTGGCAGTCCCATCCCCTCAATTGGCATCGTTTATTGCTCATGAATTTAACATGCAAACTGAATACATAAGACCAACGACTATGCCACTCTTAACTTTAGCTAGGAATGCAATTGATATTGAGGCAGATGATAGAATCAGATAATTTATGGAATAATCAATTATTAGTTATTTAGAGAGGGATACAGTGTTATTTAGAGAGAATCCAGACACTAAATTATATAAAATTCAGAAAGACAAACTAGATCCACAATTGAAAATCTTTAACGAGAAATTTGGATTGCATTTGAAACCCAATTTTGGATTAAACATAGAGCCTTTGAAATAATACGATCAAATTAGAATTGAAACAATAGTGAGTGAGTTGAATAATTGGCAATTGGTCAGTTTGGATGCAAAAGTTGGTATGATGTAATTATCTAAGTAGAAAATCTAAAATCCTGTATTTTAGCATTACTAATTTGGAATAATCATTTGTAAGTTGAGGAGGCAGTGAAATTGTCAAGATTAGAAGAGGATTTCTAAATTGCACAGTTTGGAAAAGTTGAGGGCCATCATGATTACGACGAGAATACTATTATGATGAATGTATCGGCTTCTAAATTGTTTGCATAATTGATTTAGACTTAAAGTATCGCCTATTGATGATATATAAGTTGTTAATTTTATTTATATATATTAATTCGAAATTGAAATTGCAGAATGAAAAAGAGTACTAAGACTTAAGTAACTAACACATAAAAACAGAAAGTTAAATCCCCTACTAAAAAAACTACAGAAATTCAATAAGAATCTATGTTATAGAGTGGAAGAGATTGGGCTAAGCAATCCTATCGTAGTTCTCAGAGTCCTTCATAGCATAGTCCTTCGGGTATCAGTCCAACAACTAAGAGAATGTCGTCTTCTGCAGTTTAAGTACCTGCGAATGTTAGAATGTAAAAGAGACATTCATCTATTGTTGCCAAAGGAACAGAGATGCATTAAAGATCAGTTATCAAATACTTAGGATTAAATTTAGAACCTGTATGCGATAAAAAGAGTCATGAAAAAAATAAATTAATTTACATTTGTTAAAATCCTTTGTGTAAAGCTTAAAAACGATTGGGTTGTGCTTATTGTTTACTGGAAGAACACAATAATCATGAGACAATGGAAGTTTAACAATTTTGTAAGCTTTTTGATGAAAAGTATAGAGAGTTCTAAGATTAATGTAGTTCCATTCAGAAAATGCCAGAAAGAGTTTCAGAAGTCAAATAAAAATTTGAATAATTAACAAAAGACATATTATAAAAGCTTAAATTAATTGAATAAGGAATTATTTGTGCAGTTGACGGTTTCTTATTTTGGGAAACCAAAGAAAATGGATTGACTGAATAAGTAGAGTAATTAATAAAAAAGAATATTTATGATATGAGTTAAGATGAATTATTTGACAGCATAGAGTTTATTTAAGGGAAACATATAAGGGAAATTACTCAGATTGCTACCTAATCCAATTTGATAGTCAAGAAAAGAACAATATAATTAGATTTGACTTGGCAGACATACTTCCCTCAATTAGAATCTGATATCATGTATGCTCTAGATGACAATAAAGAAATGTTTATACATGATCAAGATCTCAATCTCATAAGACTGCAAAAGATTGAAATGAAACAATAGAGATTAGATGGATTATCCTAATAAATTAAAGAATAAATCTAAAATATTAATTCTGTTTTTAAATAGGAAGACGTCTAGATGGTCAACAGTCTACCTGAAATTATAAAGGAATCTAACAATCAATTTGAATTTATGTATACGGATGGACAACAGTATTAACATTTGGATGAATCTCAATAGAAAATTCAAGAAAATGTCACTACTTTCCCTCATATCCTATACACTCAAGATTGCGAACATAGGCAACCCTGTAATACAATACCTATTTTTGCTTGCTGCAATAAGGCTTACCCTTGTGCTCAATGTCATGGATATAAATAGCACCCTCCAAAAATATCAGTACCTAGCTATCGATATTGCATGAAGTGTTTAGAAATCTATTTAGTCATCTACCCTACCAATCAAGCTGTCAATTGTCTTAAATGCTAATGAAATTTTATTTTTTATATTATATTATGAAAAATAATAGCGTTTAATTCAATTCTAATTTATTCTAAGACTTTCAATCGAGTCAAGTAGGTCGTAAAGAATAATAAATGTATTAATAATAGGGTTAAAAAATAAGTAAATGATAATAAATATTTAGATTCAATTGAAGATATTCATTTAGAATTAAAAAATTAAGGCTAGTCTAACTCGAGTAGAGCAACTCAAATAAATAGTGGCACTAGATATCATACGGATGGAAATCCAAATAATTATACACCTATAAATCAAATTGGATAATAAGCAAAAAGAAATTCATAGAATGAAAGTAGTAGTGTTAATTATTCAATTGAGAAGAATTAAAATTAATAATAGAATAATGACATTTAAAGAAATCAGATTCGCTTGTTGCAAAATTAAAGTTTAATAACGTAACCTCAGAATTAAGAATAATATAAAAAAAACCAAGTATATTCTGATACAGTTATTGCTATCACAAATACTACTAATTACGCCTAAAATCTAGTTGCACGTTATTTAGAAGATAATAATATAACTAACTATGAGCTTTTAACAGTGCCTGGAGGTATCTTCGGGTTGTAAAATAATGAATTTTGGGAAAACTATGTACTTAAATCCATTGAAATCTTGAATTTAAAAGAAACCCCTAAGGCTATCTACTTATTTTCTGTTTTAGGTGACTATTTTGTATTTATATATTTTTAATATTATAGTATAGTAAAATGTATGGATAATCGGATGACAAGAATGATCAAAGGAGAGAAGCCTATTGTATTCTGATGAAACTTTAAATGAAATTAATAGCTACGCCCTAATTTCATGGATATCTTTTAAGTGGTTCGCATGAAACTCCTGAAAGACTTTTTTGAAAGTTTTAATTCAGATAAAAATCAATATTCATTCCATTTTGTAATTATATAATCATAATTTTTAATTAATTTAATGAGTTAAATTATAGTTATCCATCATGTGTAAAATATACACGTTAGAAATTAAGCCCTTAATTTAGTTATCCTATGATTAACCTCAAAATATCTCAATTAAATTTAATTAAAAATACTTATGTTGAAATTCTTTATGATTTATACTGTCTTCTTATATTATGTATTATTAAGCTTTCATTTAGTCTTTTATAAATTGCTCTATTCAAAGAGATTATATTATGAAAGAGCAAATAGAAATGTAAGAAAATCTATAGTAGTTTGTTAGATTGAATTAATCAATTAAATTAGATCTGCATAATATATAAATTCCAAATAATCTCTAATAATTGAAGAAAATAAAAGAAAAAATTTAGATTTAATGAAGTATTCAAAAATCTCAGATGAAACAAGATTGGCCTTTATCAATAAAGTAGAATAAGGAGTCTGTACTATTAAGTAGGCAGCCAAGTAATTTGGAATTAAATTTTCAACTGGCAAAGCCATTCTATCATTGTATAAACATGAAGGCCGTATTGGAAAAAAACAAAAGAGAATCAGAAAAATAAAGAACCAAAACTAACTAAATCAAAGAGAAACAGTGAAAAACATAAAGGAAGAAACCTTTTCTAATGTGAAACAAGGTTAAGAAATTAAAAATGGCTAAAATAGTTATTCTTAATTTAACTCTATTGTTCAATCATACAACAACTACTAACAATGGGTTAATATCAATATTTGGCTACACTGCTTGTCTGGAATGAGTTTCCCCAGCCTTGGAAGTCAAGGAAATGGATTTTGATTATATATAATAAGAATTTCTAATGTAATTCCTAAGAATTTATTTTACACTAATTTAAATCTTGTCAAGTAAATATAAAAATGAGAATTAACCAAATTAGATTCAGAGCTCTTATAGATTTTAATCTTCTAATTGATATAATAGTTTTGCCTTGCATGTAAAATGTATAATACATATCTTGGTTGGACTGATACAATATTTACAGATTATGTGTCCTCATCAATAAAATTATTTACAATATTATTTAATAACAAATCATAATGTATCAACAACACAATCTTATGAATATGCGAATACTGGTTGAAATTGGGAATCGTCATTATCCAACAAAGCAATATCTTCATTAATAAATGTAACAAACTTAAATTAGTTCCACATTTATTCAAATAACTCTAGCATTTCTAAAACATTATCGTATTTTTTGTCGAGCATCATCCATTCATGAGACTTATTGAAAGAATTGATTGTCCAATTAGCAGAAGTAGTAATTAAAACTTTTCCATCAATTACACAAAAATTGGTTGGTAAACTTTCATATTTTTTTGTATTAACAACAATCTTTATTCTAAATTAGCTCTCTATTAGCAATTCACAAATAACTGCTTAAAATATTTCATCATTTTTCTATCTTTCCTTACAATCCATCATCAAATATATTTTTCTGCCTCCATTGGCTAACAATACTAATAATTTAATTATCCAAGAATGATCTATTTCAGATATACATGCTATAATGAATTGTTGACAGTCTTTCATCATATTAAAAAAATAATGAAAATTCCATTTGTTTGGAAAAAATATAGTTTATAATTGTCTTTTCTCTAAGTTATTTTTTCTTATACTATTTTTCCCATAGGTAAGCAACTAGTTATTCATTTATTAATTTTTCCTCGCAAATCAAAGTCATATTTTAAGCTTTTAAATTATCATCTTAATAATTTGTTATCTTGAATTAATATATCAAATTAAAATAGAATAGAATAATTAAATTTGCATTTGATCTAAATTTATGTTTCGTATATCATAATTTTCATTTTACCATGCCATCATCTCATAATTTTACTTTTCATAATATAATTTTAAGGAAAATATAATTATCATAATTAATAAACTCAAAATGTATGAACAGCTCATCATATAATAAAAATTCAATAATCAATAGAGTAAAATAAATGCCTAAAAACCCAAATCTAAATTTGATAGCAAATCCTCAAATATAAATTATTTTAATTTAATTGACTAAATATTTATCGTAATTATAAATCAATGAAAATATAAGAATAATAGAAAAAAGAATTATTGAGCAATGGAGGAATAAAATATTAGATTTTAGTATATATAAAATTTGTATGTAAATTTTGCTGTCAAGAAATATTGTACATTAGTAACAAAGAATAAAAATTTAGATTTTAGTTTAATTATTGTAAATTTCATAATAATTGTTTGCTGAANGAATTTATTTTACACTAATTTAAATCTTGTCAAGTAAATATAAAAATGAGAATTAACCAAATTAGATTCAGAGCTCTTATAGATTTTAATCTTCTAATTGATATAATAGTTTTGCCTTGCATGTAAAATGTATAATACATATCTTGGTTGGACTGATACAATATTTACAGATTATGTGTCCTCATCAATAAAATTATTTACAATATTATTTAATAACAAATCATAATGTATCAACAACACAATCTTATGAATATGCGAATACTGGTTGAAATTGGGAATCGTCATTATCCAACAAAGCAATATCTTCATTAATAAATGTAACAAACTTAAATTAGTTCCACATTTATTCAAATAACTCTAGCATTTCTAAAACATTATCGTATTTTTTGTCGAGCATCATCCATTCATGAGACTTATTGAAAGAATTGATTGTCCAATTAGCAGAAGTAGTAATTAAAACTTTTCCATCAATTACACAAAAATTGGTTGGTAAACTTTCATATTTTTTTGTATTAACAACAATCTTTATTCTAAATTAGCTCTCTATTAGCAATTCACAAATAACTGCTTAAAATATTTCATCATTTTTCTATCTTTCCTTACAATCCATCATCAAATATATTTTTCTGCCTCCATTGGCTAACAATACTAATAATTTAATTATCCAAGAATGATCTATTTCAGATATACATGCTATAATGAATTGTTGACAGTCTTTCATCATATTAAAAAAATAATGAAAATTCCATTTGTTTGGAAAAAATATAGTTTATAATTGTCTTTTCTCTAAGTTATTTTTTCTTATACTATTTTTCCCATAGGTAAGCAACTAGTTATTCATTTATTAATTTTTCCTCGCAAATCAAAGTCATATTTTAAGCTTTTAAATTATCATCTTAATAATTTGTTATCTTGAATTAATATATCAAATTAAAATAGAATAGAATAATTAAATTTGCATTTGATCTAAATTTATGTTTCGTATATCATAATTTTCATTTTACCATGCCATCATCTCATAATTTTACTTTTCATAATATAATTTTAAGGAAAATATAATTATCATAATTAATAAACTCAAAATGTATGAACAGCTCATCATATAATAAAAATTCAATAATCAATAGAGTAAAATAAATGCCTAAAAACCCAAATCTAAATTTGATAGCAAATCCTCAAATATAAATTATTTTAATTTAATTGACTAAATATTTATCGTAATTATAAATCAATGAAAATATAAGAATAATAGAAAAAAGAATTATTGAGCAATGGAGGAATAAAATATTAGATTTTAGTATATATAAAATTTGTATGTAAATTTTGCTGTCAAGAAATATTGTACATTAGTAACAAAGAATAAAAATTTAGATTTTAGTTTAATTATTGTAAATTTCATAATAATTGTTTGCTGAATGAAAAATTTGTTCGGTCTCGAGTGAAGAATAAAATCTTGCTTTTTGGTTATACAAATTTTGTAATAGAAATATTGATGAAATAATGTTTAAGGTGGCTGAAGAATAAATTTTCTAATGGCAATATATTTTTTGGTTGATTATTTGGTAACTTAAATTTATGTGATTCTCTATATATACTCCAAACATTTATCCAAAAACATAACTTATTATTTGACTCTATTCTCTATACATAATTGAAGAATATTTTTTTGGATTTTAATTTTAAATTTATTTTAATTATTATTCAAATTATTAATTGAAAATATCTATCGCTGTGATTTCATTCAACTACCGTTAAGGTCAACCAATAAATTTCGATTTTGATTATGGTTTAAGATAATTAATTTTTTTCTTAATGAACTTTTTTTTATCATAGTTAGGTAAATATCAATTCATATTAGATGAAATTTAATGATTAAAGTAAGATAGGGAAGTCTAAATTCTTATATACTTTATATATGAATAATTGTTATTTTAGCTGTTCAAAGGATTGAAACAAAGAATGAATGAATAAATACATAAGATATGAAATTGATGAAAACTTTTAGATGTAAAAGATGAGTCAAAAATTAGAGAAATAATTTCATAAAATTGGTAACATAATAAATTTATCAAATCACATGAGGATATATATTTATGACATAAAGAGTTTGTATTATTAATTATTAATCTTTTTATTAATAATTATTATGAAGTTCTTAGGTATTTTTATTATTATTAATTTTTGTTATATTTAATATTCATTTTCTTAGGATTTTTTGTTGCTCATTCAAAATTTCTTCTATAACAATTAAACAATCTTTTAATTTGCCTTTTAATCTCAAGTAAGATTCAGAGTTTCTTCTCTAATTTTTTAGATTTGATTAGTACCGAGTCATCAGCTTAAATGTCTACATTATATCTCTCTTTATATTCACTTAATTTATGATATTTTTCTAAAATATGCATCACTTCATTAGAAACAATTATTTTTGTAGATAAGACATTTGCCCTTTCTCTTCTTTTAGAATAACTACAAAGTAAGCATATTTTATTAGAATTACCTTGATGATACCGATCTTCTTTCAATAGATCGTTTTCTTTGATGTTTGTGTTTTCGTCTAGATTAAGATCTTGAACGTGAGTTCCTCTCAGAAATGGAACTGGATTTTTATCTAAAAGTTTGTTGAAATAATAAACCTCTTGATTTTATAATCATCATAATTGTTAGGTATTTGAGAGGTTTGATTTTCATCATTTAAAAATTTGCCACTTTCCATGATCTATTTGTAAATATTATAAGAATACAGGTCCTCCATTCTTGAAACATTCAATTTATTACAGAATCAACTTACTGGCGTCTTATTTATTTTACAGATTTCCCGCTATTTGAACAATACAGTCTAAAATTATTAGAGAATTGATGTACGATAATCATGATCAGTTTCATCCTTATCAGACAAGACTTTGATTTGAGCTCCTTTAGACTTAGTAGCTAGTTCTCTAATTTAACCGCCCTCTAAGGTATTTGATATAATGAGATACTTGCTCCGATTAATTTAGAGGCATAACTAGCTGGCATAACGATTTTGATTTCCAATTCTTGTTTTTTTTGATGTTCTGTGACTCTTCTAATGAGTGATGACAAAGCATCTTAAACATTGGACAAGGATCCTTGCAATTAAACTATTTTATCATCTCTTTTGAGTTTGCATTTTTGCTAAAAGGGTAATAATAAATTATAATATTACAGTAAGTCTGATATCATTGCTTTCTTTGGCCTTGATTGAGACATCATATTTATTTTCAACTTCATTTTTGTTCTTCAGAATGTAATCGACAACTGAGGATTGGAAAATGAGTTTTGCCTACGAATTATTGTGGAGATTGTTACTTTGGAATTCACTTTTTAGGGATTCAAAGCTTCAGGGACCTTTTTATAATCTTCTTGAGATATGCCTCTCTCCTACATTTTTTTGGTTATAGCTCTAATAGCACAATTGATAGTGGTTTGATCACCAACAATTTTAACAGTTCTAGGAGAGTAATTGGCAATTGGTTGATTTACTGTGATTTTGGCATTGGTTTCTTCGATGATTTTTGCAAGCTGGGATCCTTTGGAGCCAATCAAGAAGGATACGATTCCTAGGATTAGATAGTAGNTATTCTCTATACATAATTGAAGAATATTTTTTTGGATTTTAATTTTAAATTTATTTTAATTATTATTCAAATTATTAATTGAAAATATCTATCGCTGTGATTTCATTCAACTACCGTTAAGGTCAACCAATAAATTTCGATTTTGATTATGGTTTAAGATAATTAATTTTTTTCTTAATGAACTTTTTTTTATCATAGTTAGGTAAATATCAATTCATATTAGATGAAATTTAATGATTAAAGTAAGATAGGGAAGTCTAAATTCTTATATACTTTATATATGAATAATTGTTATTTTAGCTGTTCAAAGGATTGAAACAAAGAATGAATGAATAAATACATAAGATATGAAATTGATGAAAACTTTTAGATGTAAAAGATGAGTCAAAAATTAGAGAAATAATTTCATAAAATTGGTAACATAATAAATTTATCAAATCACATGAGGATATATATTTATGACATAAAGAGTTTGTATTATTAATTATTAATCTTTTTATTAATAATTATTATGAAGTTCTTAGGTATTTTTATTATTATTAATTTTTGTTATATTTAATATTCATTTTCTTAGGATTTTTTGTTGCTCATTCAAAATTTCTTCTATAACAATTAAACAATCTTTTAATTTGCCTTTTAATCTCAAGTAAGATTCAGAGTTTCTTCTCTAATTTTTTAGATTTGATTAGTACCGAGTCATCAGCTTAAATGTCTACATTATATCTCTCTTTATATTCACTTAATTTATGATATTTTTCTAAAATATGCATCACTTCATTAGAAACAATTATTTTTGTAGATAAGACATTTGCCCTTTCTCTTCTTTTAGAATAACTACAAAGTAAGCATATTTTATTAGAATTACCTTGATGATACCGATCTTCTTTCAATAGATCGTTTTCTTTGATGTTTGTGTTTTCGTCTAGATTAAGATCTTGAACGTGAGTTCCTCTCAGAAATGGAACTGGATTTTTATCTAAAAGTTTGTTGAAATAATAAACCTCTTGATTTTATAATCATCATAATTGTTAGGTATTTGAGAGGTTTGATTTTCATCATTTAAAAATTTGCCACTTTCCATGATCTATTTGTAAATATTATAAGAATACAGGTCCTCCATTCTTGAAACATTCAATTTATTACAGAATCAACTTACTGGCGTCTTATTTATTTTACAGATTTCCCGCTATTTGAACAATACAGTCTAAAATTATTAGAGAATTGATGTACGATAATCATGATCAGTTTCATCCTTATCAGACAAGACTTTGATTTGAGCTCCTTTAGACTTAGTAGCTAGTTCTCTAATTTAACCGCCCTCTAAGGTATTTGATATAATGAGATACTTGCTCCGATTAATTTAGAGGCATAACTAGCTGGCATAACGATTTTGATTTCCAATTCTTGTTTTTTTTGATGTTCTGTGACTCTTCTAATGAGTGATGACAAAGCATCTTAAACATTGGACAAGGATCCTTGCAATTAAACTATTTTATCATCTCTTTTGAGTTTGCATTTTTGCTAAAAGGGTAATAATAAATTATAATATTACAGTAAGTCTGATATCATTGCTTTCTTTGGCCTTGATTGAGACATCATATTTATTTTCAACTTCATTTTTGTTCTTCAGAATGTAATCGACAACTGAGGATTGGAAAATGAGTTTTGCCTACGAATTATTGTGGAGATTGTTACTTTGGAATTCACTTTTTAGGGATTCAAAGCTTCAGGGACCTTTTTATAATCTTCTTGAGATATGCCTCTCTCCTACATTTTTTTGGTTATAGCTCTAATAGCACAATTGATAGTGGTTTGATCACCAACAATTTTAACAGTTCTAGGAGAGTAATTGGCAATTGGTTGATTTACTGTGATTTTGGCATTGGTTTCTTCGATGATTTTTGCAAGCTGGGATCCTTTGGAGCCAATCAAGAAGGATACGATTCCTAGGATTAGATAGTAGGTACCTTCTGGTATTAAGAGAATGATGTTGATTTATTGTTTGCATCTATCTTGGAGGGATGAAAGAATATGAAGGATGGCATCGCATTTGGCATTCATTTTATTTTCTGCAGGATCATCAATTGTAAATGCTAAACCTTCTAATTCTGGGATTTAATTCTTTTGGCTGACATAGATGGACTTAATCGAATATTTTTGCTTATTTAGATTTGATAAGATACTTGTGTTTCTTCTAAAATGGATTTCAAATCATCAGAGATGAATTTCTTCTGGATAAAGAAATCAAGTTGAAATTCTTTAGACCTTGAAACTTGATTCTGATGCGACGATGATTTTGAGGTTTGGGGTGAAAGTCCTCTTTAATCTTAATCCATATTTATATTAATTAAATTATTTGATGGAAAAAATTAAAGAATATTTACCGGATGTTTCTAGCATACCTGGAATCATGTTCTACTCTTTTATATCTTATTGGATGATATATGCATTGAGCATGGTTGTCGATAGATTGATGTTCTCGGGCAAAGGTGAGGAGAATAGCAAAATGAAGAAAATCATTAAAGCAAGAGATGTTAAGAAACAACAAGCAGATAAACTATTGAAGAAAATCGATAAAGTCACAAAATGAAATTTATAAATGTTGTAGAGTTATTAAACAAAATTAATTATTCGAATTAAATTTAATTTAAGGCTATATGCTTAGAGGAAACAAAGTTTAGAATTCATTCTGCTAATCCATCCCATGCATTATTAGACCCACTTTATAGATGAAGAAACCATTACTATGGTTGAATACTTAATATAAGGAAGAAGCAAGAGTAGATTATACTGTTAATTTTAGTTGGACGACATCAAATTGCCGCAATCAGTCATCACCCAAAAATTGAAGTTCTTAGTTAACAGAAATGATTTCATCAAAGAGTTAAGCAATTTCTCATTGCATTCCATTCAATCCTAATATTATTAGAAATCCTTGTATGATATCTCTCATGTAATCCTTTTTGTACTATTCTAGTTTATTGAGTATTCGTAATAAAGCAATTAAGTACACATCGATGAATAGGAAGCATCAATGTCTGGTTTGAAGTTATTTCAAGTATTCTCACCAGAACAAATTCAACTGCTCAAATTTCATTTCAATTAGCCTTAAAGTATCACCAGCATTTCATTTATTGATGGTGCAATCAATCTCATTAAGAATGTTCATTCATTTTAGGATAGTTTGTTTGTAAACTTTGCATCCAATTTGTTTGAATTGTTCTATGAACCTTAGAACAACAAGAAGTCAAAATAGCAAGATGAAAAATTTAAAGAACTATTCTAAGAATTTGGAATTGTTTTATACAAGTTTGATTATCTCTCATAATCTTAACCATTGAATATTGCCAAAATTATCGGACAATTATATGATTTGATGATCACAAATTCAATTAAATTGAATGATTTCACCCATTATCGTAAGACTGCTAACAACTTCATCCAGAAATATTACGGAATTCAATCACACAAAATGATACAACCCAATATTGTTGACTACAAAAACATTTTATACACAATCTTTCTCAGTGAAATCAGACCAGAAGCC
Source organism: Paramecium octaurelia (assembly GCA_905182995.1). Lineage (NCBI taxonomy): Eukaryota > Ciliophora > Oligohymenophorea > Peniculida > Parameciidae > Paramecium > Paramecium octaurelia. Next base: position 153,206 of record CAJJDP010000102.1, read on the forward strand.
TTGATACAAGATGCAGTCAATAGGTACTACTATTAATATATAAATTCAGATTTGCCAATTCTGGAATCTAGAGTGGTTCTATATCTTCAAATATTGATATCATGAGCATGATGTTATTGCATGGTGTTCCATGCACTGAGAATTTCCTTAATAAACTAAAGAATTCTAAAAGATAGAGATTGACAATTGGTTAATTGTATGTCCTATTAAAATGTTATGAACTTGCTAAGGTCCCTTTATATGAATTTAGCCAGACTTTATTTTTGGAGTATTTCAATAATTTGATTATGTTTTAGCGTTGCCAGTTTCATCTCTCATGATAAATAACTGCAAGATGGCAATTCAGTATTGANTACCTGGAATCATGTTCTACTCTTTTATATCTTATTGGATGATATATGCATTGAGCATGGTTGTCGATAGATTGATGTTCTCGGGCAAAGGTGAGGAGAATAGCAAAATGAAGAAAATCATTAAAGCAAGAGATGTTAAGAAACAACAAGCAGATAAACTATTGAAGAAAATCGATAAAGTCACAAAATGAAATTTATAAATGTTGTAGAGTTATTAAACAAAATTAATTATTCGAATTAAATTTAATTTAAGGCTATATGCTTAGAGGAAACAAAGTTTAGAATTCATTCTGCTAATCCATCCCATGCATTATTAGACCCACTTTATAGATGAAGAAACCATTACTATGGTTGAATACTTAATATAAGGAAGAAGCAAGAGTAGATTATACTGTTAATTTTAGTTGGACGACATCAAATTGCCGCAATCAGTCATCACCCAAAAATTGAAGTTCTTAGTTAACAGAAATGATTTCATCAAAGAGTTAAGCAATTTCTCATTGCATTCCATTCAATCCTAATATTATTAGAAATCCTTGTATGATATCTCTCATGTAATCCTTTTTGTACTATTCTAGTTTATTGAGTATTCGTAATAAAGCAATTAAGTACACATCGATGAATAGGAAGCATCAATGTCTGGTTTGAAGTTATTTCAAGTATTCTCACCAGAACAAATTCAACTGCTCAAATTTCATTTCAATTAGCCTTAAAGTATCACCAGCATTTCATTTATTGATGGTGCAATCAATCTCATTAAGAATGTTCATTCATTTTAGGATAGTTTGTTTGTAAACTTTGCATCCAATTTGTTTGAATTGTTCTATGAACCTTAGAACAACAAGAAGTCAAAATAGCAAGATGAAAAATTTAAAGAACTATTCTAAGAATTTGGAATTGTTTTATACAAGTTTGATTATCTCTCATAATCTTAACCATTGAATATTGCCAAAATTATCGGACAATTATATGATTTGATGATCACAAATTCAATTAAATTGAATGATTTCACCCATTATCGTAAGACTGCTAACAACTTCATCCAGAAATATTACGGAATTCAATCACACAAAATGATACAACCCAATATTGTTGACTACAAAAACATTTTATACACAATCTTTCTCAGTGAAATCAGACCAGAAGCCTTGATACAAGATGCAGTCAATAGGTACTACTATTAATATATAAATTCAGATTTGCCAATTCTGGAATCTAGAGTGGTTCTATATCTTCAAATATTGATATCATGAGCATGATGTTATTGCATGGTGTTCCATGCACTGAGAATTTCCTTAATAAACTAAAGAATTCTAAAAGATAGAGATTGACAATTGGTTAATTGTATGTCCTATTAAAATGTTATGAACTTGCTAAGGTCCCTTTATATGAATTTAGCCAGACTTTATTTTTGGAGTATTTCAATAATTTGATTATGTTTTAGCGTTGCCAGTTTCATCTCTCATGATAAATAACTGCAAGATGGCAATTCAGTATTGATGCTAGCTAGAATTTGTAATGAATTGTTTTCAAGTTCCTTCATTACATCCAAGGTTGCTTAAGAAAGAAGAAATGATAAAATTTTGAATTTTCTTGAAAGGAATGTTCAAAGACACATTGATCAACTCAACTTTAATCATTTACTTTTCATTTCAAATGTCTTTAATAAACACTTGAAATAACCCAATTTCTTGATTAATTTGCTTCATGATAAATTGAGTGAAATCAAACTCAATGAGTCCTCACTCAGTTTATATAATGATTTCCTAGAAATTACTCATGACTTCTTCAAAGAATAATACACTCATATCAAACAACAAGTGTTTGATTATGGACTTGCACCTTCACAAGAATATCAAGCAGTTACGAAGACCTTTGTTGAAAATCTAATCCAATTTCAATTCACCAGCATACTAGCCACAAACATTCTAAAGGTCGTATCCTTATCATGTAAACAACAAAACAATTAACAATAGGCTTTTAATTTGAAAAATCAATCATTTTAAAACTCATCTCTAAACCTAGTTTATTTTCTAATGATGTCAATCTATTGACTAAAGTTATGAAATTATATGATATCCCAATCAATTAGGAAATCCTAAGTATCATCATGAATGGAAACAAGGATGATTAGATCATGACCGTAGAATCAATCTATTATGTGTGTCAAATGAATGGTTTGAATTCAGAACAACAGGCTCAATTAAAGTAATTTGCTTAGGACATCATATATGCATTATTGGCAGAAAACGAACAATACTTGGTTGAACAACGACAAATTGATGACTTCTTACATACATACTCTTCATAAATCAATCAATAGCCCTTTGAATCAGTGCAATACTTCCCAGAAATCATCAATACATTACAAATAACCTTTGAAACTGAACAGATTGCAATCCTTAATAAACTATATGAGAGAACTTGTGTCCTCTGGCATTCAGATATTTTAGTCAAGAACTTGATTTTAATTGATAAAATGAATGTAAATATTCTCAATTAACCTTTAGATTCTTAACTATTAGATATATATCAAATCATCAGAAAATCTCCTTAGTTGTTTCGATTTAGTAAAGGATGGTACAGAGGTCTTACCCTCAGGATTACTTGCTGATAAAAAAGTCTAGATGTCTCTACTCAAAGCATTCCTATAGTAAATCAGGAATTCTACTCATCAATTTTAAGAGAGTTTGAAAATCATAGGCTATTTGGCATATCTGAATATTGAATAGTTCAATAATGAAGATGTAATGGTATGAATTAAACACCTATATTTAGTTATTTTGCAAAGCCTTAGGTAATACTAAAGATGTATACTTTTACGATTTGCAAGTTTATCTTGAAAATTATTTGTCTGAAAACTAATTGCCAAATGAATCAAATATTATTCAGTTCAGTTCATACTTCCCTTTTATTCATTTGAAAGTTCGTTAATTATTGAAGGACAACTTTGAAAAAAATAAAATAGAAAAATTATCCTTGGAACTATTAATGGCTTCTTAAAATCAATAGGTTGGAATTAATTCCATTGATTAATTATTTGAACAATTAGACAACTAAGAGAAATAGAAGTTTATCAAACCAATTCTCTAGAATTTAATTTAAACTTGGGATCTAAAATGTTCTATTGATACAATCATAAGATTTGCTTCATAATGCTATGATGAATATGATTCAGAATTCAAATTCATATACTTAGTATTAGAATTCCTTAATCGATCAAAATCATCCATTTCTATTACAATGGCATAAGATGAAACCTACTTTTAATTGCATTTTAATTAAAAGATTGTTGATTCCACATTTGATACCAAGGTATCAGAATTATTTAATGGCATTGATCTCAAAGGACTCAATTTCAAAACCACGAAAGAGAATATTAATTATTTCCCTTCTATTACAACTGAGATGAATTATAATGAATTACCAAAATACAAGGTTTCAATGATCAAAAAACAACAAAAAGCAAAGGAAGAATTGCCTGAAGGAAAGGATTAACTTTCATACTTTTTGAAAAATCACATCAATAATTTGTCTTTGTAACCCTAATATAAGTATATTGATTCTCTAATCTATTTGATGATATTGAATGGATTGGAAGTATCAAAATATTTTGGATAGATTCCAAAGGAAAACTATACAAAAAGAATTCATATGATCAAGAAAGACAAGAAATATTTAGAATTCTTAGTGAATATGCAAACCAATATGGCAGATTTAGAAAATAAGTTCAGATTTTTCAGTGGCATTGAAGAATCTTAACTCTCCTTATTTATTTGTTTAAAGATCGAGAACATTGAAAATCCAACTTCTCTTCCAGTATTTCTTCAATATGTTTCGAAAAATAATACTGTTATATCACCAAATGGTCTGTCATTAAATCCCCTTGTGTTGTTAGAATCTTTAGTGTTGTCTGAAAAAGGATAAGTATATTTGATAAATTTTAATAAATGGATTCAAGTTTATCAAAATAAATAGAAATAAAAAGATTTTTTTTAAATGTTGACCTAATGATTTATTAATAAAATATCATATATTTTTTTGACTTGGATCATCTTGTCTTTCCGATTAATTTACAATATCAATTTGAGGCATTTCTATGGGTTCTCCAATTAAGTATGTGAATTATTTGACTGATAATAGTTTGGTTTAAATATCCAAATAAAGATAATTTTCAAATGCAATTGAAAATAATTGTTTAGTATCTGCATCATACATATCTAACACACTCGATTTAAAAAACTCTTGTTGGGATTATTGCTCTTCATAGTAATTTCCTCTTTCTTCTTACATTCTGTCCGTCTTAATAAAGTAATTTTCTGATAAATCAAATAATTTTCCTGAGTCAAGTTTTTTTTTGTATTTCTCGGTATATTCTCGCACCTCTTTTTTTGATACAGATTCCTATTATTATTGATCTTTGTTTTAGTTAATTTATCCAGATCCCTATTAAGATTTATCAAATTCAAGTTTTTTTTCAAAATATTATGCAATATCACCCTCATTTAGATCCTTCTGAGTTTCTATAAAATAAGCTAAAATCATATCATGTTCATCATGCTATTCTGAAAAATTTTTATCCTTTTTATTATAAAGTTTTGTTTCTTGAGATTTAAATTCTGTAATGAAAGAGAAAGTCAATTTCAACTTTTCAATTGATTCTCTCTTCATTTGTTGGGAGTATATTACTCTCCATACAGCCAAATCATCATCTATATATATGAGTTAAGAGTTTTATTAATTGTTAGAAATTTAATTCAACATAAAAATAGTGTCTCCATAGTATTTGAAGGGGATATTAGAAATTGTAAAATCTACGCATCCTTTTTTCATCAAAATTGCATTTTGAGAGAATTGAGTATTGATTGGATGGTTTTGGGCTTTTTTTCTCAGTACATCATTCCCTGGCAATATCAAGTATAATATATCATTTACATTCTTAAAATTCAGTATGGTTTGACCTGGATAGGGTTTAAAAGACAGATCTTTATACAAATTATTCTTATCTAAAATATGAGTGGTAAATGATTATTCCTTGATTTGAATATATTCTATTAAATTCATAATCTAAGGAGTGCTAAATGATATAACTTAGAATTTTACTAAATATTTTCTCCTCCAAATAGGACGACCTTTAGAACTTAATCCGTTTAACCTTCTATACAAACCGTTGGTGATGCTCTGGCTTTCAATTTTTCTATTAATACTTAATTATCCAATTTTTAATTTGCAACTTTTTGATGGAAACTACCTTAACTAAACTTTTCTTAATCATCATGTTTTAATTTGTATAATTATTCATCTTTAATGCTGTATCTCTGACCCTACATTTAGAATTCGAATCCCTTTTATCCATAGAGGATATATATATTGTAATTGTAATAAAATACAATTTAATTTAAAATGTCTTAAGAGTCTAAAATGTTGGTTAGATTAGTACTAGATTTAGTTAAAATAAATTACAATTTACAGATTTGCTAGGATTTCATGTTATTAACTTTAGCTGTTTTGAAATCAAGGAAATATAAATATTTGTTTTTGCCATCTTCATACAGGACTATGATATCATCCTAATAATTAATGATAACCTGTGTGTAAGGTGATAATTTATCTTATTTCTCCAACTCGGGTACAATAATAAAATATGTTTTATTGTTTTTTTTATAAAAGATTCTCTAATATTCCTTTATTTATTTCTCTATTCTAGTCTTTTTTATTTATTTAACTTCTTATTATAAATTTTTGATTGCGATTTCACTATATAAAATTGATTTGTATAAATAGCTAAGATTGTAGTGAGAATAGATATCCTTTAGTTTATGGATCAAATCACATAATTCCAATTTCTCTTATGCAATGATTTTCTAAATTGTAATGTTTTATTCTTAAAATGAAGTATAACAAAGATTCATTAGTTGAGTTAGTTTTTATTCATAGTAATTGTCACGTTCATTAAGTTCAATGTCAATATGAATCATTAACCTGTCATTACTCAATTTGGTCAGAGCATTGACCAAGAATTAGATTGCGTATGGGTCATATTCAATATCATTTGATAATGATAAGCTTAAAGCAATGTAGGCTTTGTGTGAGAATCTCTCAATTCTATTATGCATAAAATTCTAAAAGAATGTCTTTACTAATTGACCATGTAAAATGTTTTTGTTATTCTCATTTTAAAAACTATAATAAGGAAGCAAAAAATAATTAAAATTCGCTGTTTCCATGCCTGGAAACCATTTTTCGTATTCTTAGAATTACTATTGATAGTTTTGCTCTCTATTTTCCAATACTTTGATTAAAGAGAAGTAAACGAACTCATCAGACTTTTCAAAAGTTTTTTCCCATTCTTACAAATTGAATGCACTCTCCTTTCCAGTTAAGTTAATAAATATCACTTTATTACATCTCAGAGATGGCTCTCCCTGTAGTTGAGCTATAAATAAAATTGAAGTAATTACGTTTCTTTGATTATTTCATTTAATAAGCCACTGCTTAAGCAAAATAATTGATATATATTTAATCTTGATCTTTGACTACTTAATCTTGAAATTTGACTGGCTAGACCATCATAAGGATGTTGTTAACAAAACCTTCACCTTGTTTTTCAATTGCTTCATTGACATAGTGAGCTAATGTTAAATTCTTTTTAACATATTCAGAAGCATTTGAATCTGCAGGTTTTGTGCAAATTGATGTCAAAATATGTTTAAGAAAACTCTTTTCACTCAGTTTATATCGTTCTGTATCTATTTTTGGCAATATTACTTTTTAATGGTTCTACAACCACGAGATTATTTTATTTATTATGATCTAATCTTCAGAAGCTAAAATTCAGTTTTGAACTTTTACTTTCATATTAAACTGCTCTGTAAATGGTAAGCAATGCATTTCGATCTCTTAAGTCCTTGTAAACCAATTATTCATTTCCCTTTCTCTTTTTATGTTGTTGGCTCTAATTCAAAATATAATTTCAATTTTTACGTATTCTTCAACAGGATCTTTCATATCCCAACTTCTAAATATTTAGACCTCCTCTGTTGTGTATGAAAATACCTCATATTCTTCTTCTTCATGCTACATAAAATTTAAAAATACTAATTAATAGAATTAACAAATAATAAAGAAAAATATATTTTATAATAGGTAACATATTAAAATTTAAGTCCAGAGTTCGTGAAGGGATTCAAATCTTTAATTTTTATATATTTTTAAACCTTAATTTATAAAATATATGGGTAATCTCAAATCAAGCACAAATAAAAAAAACAAAATTAGTGATAAATTAAAATTGATTTTAGGAATCAGATTAGAAAAGTATTCATAAATTTATTTTAAGCCAATTCAACAAATTATCTATAAATATTATAAGCACAATCTCAAGTTTCTTAACATTAAAAGAGTTCAATATTATGTTGTCAGTTTCTTCCACAACATATTAAGTTTTTGGTTAAGTGTCTAGTTGCTATCAAGTTCATTGTTAGAAGCTTCTCAATGTGTAAAGTGACATCATACTTTCAAAGAATTGGAAACAACTACTAAGATTATTATTATGTACTCCAATTAAAGGCATTCCATATGAAAACGCTATCAAAAGTATTCGATTCAATATTTAACAACATCCAACATTTATAGAAAATAAATTTAATTACAGCTCATTCCAGAAAAGCATTCTATATTTTGAAACCAACTTCGAAAAAGTGCAAACAAAAGAGTATGAATAACTCAAATAATATGGCAGTAAACATTTCGAATAAATACTCAAGTTGAGATAAGGATGTGAGGTTCATATCTAAATGCCGCATTCATTGATGAATATTTACAGCATCCAGGATTACATTAAAATCTATAATGTGTATTTAAACATGAGATTTGATAACGTAAATTTAGCACAATTTATTGAACTTTGGGATCGTTATTGCGGATGGATTAGTATAATGGAATGGTCCACCTCCTCAATAATTAACCAATTCAATTAAATCATAGATGAAACTCTACATAAATATAAGATTCCTAAATTCACATTTCGTCATTTCATGACCACTCTCTGGGTAATCAATTCAAAAAAATGCATCAAAGAATTAAGAAAGGAATTTGAACATCAACTATTCAGAAGTAGAATCCAAAACACTAAAGTCCAATTATTAAGAAGATACATTTAATACTTGATTGATATCAGCACAAATTAATCTAATGTTTAACATTATGGATAACCTAATTTTCAATATGATCCTGAGATCTATGTCTTGGCAGAAATTGCTGTAGAAATGACATCAAACCAACAATACTTGATAGATGAATAAATTCTAAATTACACCTTTGGTTAGTACATCTATTAATTTATCATTTTCTAAAATTTGACATCCAAAAGAATTGACTAATTCAAAAATCTTATAAGCTAACACAAAGAGACTAGTATAAGATTACAAATAAAGTAATATTAAAATCCTGATGAACTTCAATTAGCGAATTAAGTATTGGGAAGATACAATCCAAAATAATAAATTAGAGCCCTAATTAAATAGATTTCAAGATAAAAAATAGAAGAAAAGGATAATTATTGTTAAAATGAAACATAAGAAAGTTTGGAAGCCTCAGAAATTTCACAAATATCAACAACTTGCAGTTCTGTTTTTATGAGTACAAAGAGTAATGATGTGTTATTAAATTACATCTAGATGTATGAAAAAGATTTATACAACCAAATTGAACATTTTTATTAGGTCTAAGAAACAATTATAGAATTAATGTAGGATATAGAGTAATTATCTTAAATATATGATGTTCCAGAATTGGGGGAATATAAAGTAATGAAATATGAGACTCTAATTGAAAGATTAAATTAGGTTAAATAAAGACAGAACAAATAAGATAGTATAATACAATCACCAGCATCAAATTATGGAAGAACCACAGCCTAAGAAATGCTTCAAAGAGTTATCAGTTGATATTATTCGATTGATTAAATATATTTTCAAACTAAGTAAAATCTTTTGATATTGTATTCTGGATATTCTTTAACTCCACTCAAAATCTGAAACAAAATTTCAGCAGATCCAAAACAATAAGTCATTCCTTTTGAGCCATGTCCTGCTGAAATATACACATTATTAAAGACAGGCACCTAACTGATGATGGGAATATCATCAGGAGTTATCGGTCTATAGCAATGTCTAACATAACAATCATCCATATTGATATTGAATCCAAAATGCTATTAATTGAATTAGATATTACTTAATTAAAATGCTTCAATCCCATTTTAGCTCCCCATTCTTCACTAGGAATCTCCTTACTAAAATCTGATCCAATCTCAGCTCCACAAGACAATCTGATTTCATTGTTTACATAAGTTGAAAAATATTAAGGAGTAAAGAAGGTGTATTCTTTAAAAAATGTATCATTAGGCACTCTAATTCCTAATGCCCACCCTTTAATAGGCATAATTGGAACTCTAATTCCCAATTTATCTGTTAAATATTTAGTCTTATGAGCACCTGCTATAACAAAATAATCAGCTAAAATAATTCCTTAACTTGTCATCGCTCCAATTATTTAGCCTTTAGGATCAAGTGCAAATCCTCTGACATTTGTATTTGTGGATATATAAAAATGGCCAGAATAATTATCAATACAATAATCAATTATCCTTTCAGATAACTGTCTGGTATCTATATTGCTTCCAACATCAAATTTAATACAATGCTACAATTTCTCTGCTATTACTTTGCCATAGCCAGATTAAAACTTAGATTTTTCAGAATGCTTAATATTAAACTTATCCAAGGTTTTCATCATTGAAGATTTGCTTGATTCTGAGTCATAAAATCCTAACAGTTCCTTACAAGTTAATTAACCTTCCAAAATATTTGTATTCTTTTATATCTTTTCCATTTCAGTCATGCTAATTCTCCCCATTTATAATTAATGTTCAACTAATGAATGAACTTTCGAACTAATATTCAATTCATAGTTACTTAGTAGTAGTTTTTAATAAGGCATTTAAACTCCAAATCATGAAATACTTCTCAAAGAAAGCATTCACATTAAATCTTAATGTAGTGTCTTCAGGATTCTTAAAAATATTCTTAATCATAGTCCACATATTTGCTGTATTGATCATAGTTTTCACAGATTCTGGTACATAAACACATCCATTGTAATAACTAGCCTATTAAGCAATATCCTAATCCTTATCTACTAAGATCACACTATAGCCTTCTGATAGTAATTTTAAGGATTATGCGATTCCAATAATACCTGCACCAATAATTAGCACTTTCTTTCTCTCATTTATACCATCTTATCTATTAACACTATGACCTGCTATGATAGCGCTGTTTGCTCCTTGAGCATAGTTTCTATTATATAGATCATTAGTTTGGGACTAATTTAATAACAAATTATGATTGATCATAGTTGCTGACAACATCTTTCTATAGAGGAAGTAGCCAACTCCCAAACTACCTGCTATGACTGCCCTATATATTATTAGTTGATTAACCATATTTATATATATTATGTTTAGAATAAATTAATATTATTACAGAATATTCGAAGAATTACTTTAAATTTGAAAAATAATCTAATCACTTCCTATAATTTTATACTCCTCTTTCATCTTTATAAAATGTGTATCAACTTAAAGCTAATAGAAATTCACATCATTTTAATATTATATTAATGATATTTCTTAATATCAATAATTTATCATTATTAATACTAATAAAAATTTCTTATTTTGAAACATTCATTTTATTTTTGTTGAAGGAATTTTTCTTTTTAAATCCTTTGTATTCAAAGGGTTCATGTAAAAAATAACAATGATCACTTTCACAAGGAATTAATATCCTTTTTAACTCTGGACAATTTAAATAAATGATAAATTGGCGTATTCATACTGTAGTATGAAAATTATAAATTTTAAATATTATTGTTATTTGCTTAGTACTCAAGATTGCTCAAAGAGTATTTATGCTTGAAAAGCTTGAAACAAATAAAAAATAATATAATAATTTATTTTTTTCTTTAAATCTAAATTTAAGATTCAGAGCTCTCGATTTCAAATTTTACTCTAGATTTATATTAGTAGATATTACAAAGCTCCAATATTAATAAGAAAGAAGTATCTGAGCTGAAGCTTTCTTAAGATCATCCACTGTTACTAAATTTAAAATCTTTATAAATTAGTAAGATAGAATTTATAAACAACTAATTTATTGAACAATACGCTTTAAACTTATTGAGGAGATGTTTTATGTATAAAATTAAACGATATTGATTGCTACTTTTTTATCTTTATGAATTCAAATATGAAAATTATTCAACATAATATCAATTGCAATTATATTTATACTATATTATTTATCATTTGCATATCTTTTAAATTGAATATAACTGATCCGAATCTGAATAGAGTAACTAAACATAGAGTGTATAATATTTATAAAGATAAATAATCAAATTTTGAGGCATGAGGTTAAGAATTCAACAATAATTAATTTTCTTAATGAATTTCATATATAAAAAGTATCATGAACCTGTAGCTTATTACTCAATTTATTTATCCGTGAGCATTTTGCCATTGACCCATTCAGCAGTTATTTCTTTCGATTGATCCATCCTGAGAACTCCCTTGCCATGCTATTTCCCTTGTTTCCATTCTCCTTTGTAATAACGCCCATCAGACCATTCAAATACTCCATAACCTTCTTTAAGATCATTCTTATATCCTCCTTTGTATTTCCTACCATCAGGCCAATTGAATGACTATAAAATGTATCATTAATTAACTTACTCCTTCTCCATCCATTCTATTTTCTTTCCATTCACCATCATATACTTTACCACTCTTCCAATAATAAACTCCATGTCCATCCATTTTATTATTTTTGAAGTCTCCTAAATACATATTGCCATTGCCCCATTTAAACATTCCTCTTCCTTATTTTTTTCCATTTAAATATTCTCCTTCATAAGAAGATCCATCTTGCCATGTTTCTTTTCCTTAACCTTACTACTTATCATTAACCCAGTTCCCTTCGTAGGTGGCTTAATTTCTGTATCTGTGGTACTTACCGAAGCCATTAGCTTAGTCGTGTTTCCAACTTCCTTCGTAATAATCACCAAAAGAATGAATTAATCTTCCAAACCCAGATGTTTCATTGTTCACAAATCCACCTTCATAGTAGCTGCCATCTGGCCACAACAATTTTCCATACCCATGTTTCTGGCTATCCTTCCATTCTCCATGATAAATGAAATCGTTGTCAAATTTGATAGGTGGATTTTCCTCACCTCTCTCCATATCCTATAGTATTATAAGTGGAGGCAATTGATTTAAGACTGTCCGGACTATTTAATTTTCAATCTCAGGAAATGCATCCAATCGTTATCCCAATTTAGGTGCCTCAACACTCTCCATTCTCCTAATAACAGAAGGCTAATCAAAAAGCTTGTGTTCTTTGACTGGGTGACTTTCTGAATCAAATATGATTAATTGATTTACAAAGACCAATCTTTACAAAATCATCTGCTTCCCATTCATGAACGTCACAGTCTTCATTGACTAACATATTCTTCTGCAAGGGAATCAAAGTATCCTTATTTTGTACTATAGGATGTGAACAACAAGTACTTGCATTACCCATTTAATTATTATAAATTACGTAAATCTAGTCCTTTAAGAATTATTTAGAAGATGTTAAAAAAGCAAATTAAGTTAAGGAAAAAATAATGATAATTGAAATGAAAATTAAACGATAAATTTAGTTCAGAATTTGAATAAAAAATGATCAAATATCCATTGAATAAATGCGACCCATTCCCAATAATAAGGAATTTTAATTGATTAATCAAAGTGAATGCTAATGAAGAAACCATTTGTAATTTAATAAGAAAAGATTGATGAATTCTATGTAAACAATTAAAGTTTAGGGGAATTTAAAGAGAATAATAAAATTAATAGAAAATATAATCAGATTGATATCATAAAGGAATATTCACGATGAATGATGGCTATTTATATTTACGATGAGAGAGAGCATGTAAATAATTTGATTTATTCAAATGGGTTTTACATATGGTTGAAACTAAGTAAAGAGTAAATAATTAATTGAAAGAACCATTATGATGAAAGATAAAATATTTAATTGACATTTTAATAGAATTGTATTATTATTAATTTTAAGATCTTCATCGATTGTTGATATTTGATAATTAAATAATTATAGTTTATCATTCTTTTAAATTTTAGTATGTTAAGTAATCTACTCCTTTTTTTGAGTCAAATTAACAATATGCAGTATCTAACGAGTAGAATAATAGATTGGTTCTTATTTGATTTTATTATATATATTTAAAGATTACAAAAAAAAGAATATGCTTTCCAATTTTCTATTGATGATTTCTATTTATTCATTTTAGAAATAAAAAATTTCTAACAATAACTACTATCAAACTAACTTAAAATAACACGATTTTTACTAAAAGGAACAAATTGTGAAGGAATTGAGAGGAATTCCCTGTCATTAAAACGTAGTTTTTAAATGTTGATTGGGTCCACAAATTGGTTATGAGAGAAAGCTTATTATAATTAATTTGAATTAACATAATTCATAAGTCTAATTAAGTAAATAAGGCAATGAAGGTAAGTCATTAGCTTTTTTACCAAAGTTCGTCCAAATGCATGGACTTCAAATTTGATAATCTCTTTACCAATCCATCTATGAGAGTCTTAATGCTTAACAATGTTCTAATTGTTTCTGAATTTTAGATTGGAGGTAGGAATCATTAATTATTTAAGTGATTACACTTTTGCAAAGTGCAACTTTATGAGATGATTAATTATATGATGCTGCCTATTTTGCTACTTTTTATAGGAATAGAGATGCATTGAAAAGTTGATTAAAATCAGGCTGACCTATTTGTTCTTTTAGTTTAGGAGCATTTATAATTTAGTATTCTTTGTCCAAAATAAGAATATTTTGCCTATTTTGATTAACAACCAAAATTGATTGGAGAAAACGAATAATCAAAGTCTTATTGATTTTCATGAAAATATTAGTTATCCTGATCATCTTCAGTTGATATAAACTGTAGAAGGATTGATTTCTTAATATTTGAACTATATAAGTGGGACATTAGATATTTTAAAAAAGTGAATGATGCGTACAATTTTGGAATAACAATTTAAATATTAGATTTTATATAAAGAAATATTTTTAAATATTGTGTCAATTAATTCTAAAATAGATGATGCTATTTTTCATTAATTATTAAATGTTAAATAAAATAGTGTCAAATCAAATCCCAATCGAATTTAATTCAGACCAGGATGAATTTCATTAATGCTTCCCAAGCAAAAGTGATTCTACAGCCACACCAGGGTTATTAGATAATACCAATTCATCTAAAGCCTTCTGTTCTTAACTTTTTGACGATCAACTTAACTAAGATGGTAATATATCAATAATATGTAGATGATGAGTTCAATTCTTTGAATAAACAACTCTAGAATGTGTTGCTTACTGACAATTATCGACCCTCATTGATTCAAGCTTTCTCAGCTGATATGTAAAAGATTAAAAATTAAAAATTTAGGTCTTCATATTTGAGTCACGAAAAACTGACAAGGAACTCCAGAAAAATGTAATAGGAATACGAGTAGGCCAATCCAAAAGAAAGGGAATTCATATTTAACACTTATATTAAAAACAATATATTTCATCTAAGTTTGGACAAATATATGCATTACATACTGGAAAAAATTATTGAAATTGGTATTTATTATAAATAAATTAGGGCCAATAAATTGTAGAAACATTATTCTAGACTAAATTTTTCATTCTATTAAGAAACTAGTAATTGATCTTCACGCTTGTAAGGTGATGCAAAAGGGATTAGAGGTTATGTCCTTGTATTCTTAAGAATCTCAGCCTCAATTTTAAAAATATATTAATTTTATTTTGGAAGAAAACAATTTTACAAGAAGGTTATACACAGATAAAATTGGAAATCAAATTTTCTCTAAAAGTTTAGATGTTTTGGATGAGAAGAATTTAGAATCTCTTCTAAAAATATTCGATAAATATGTAATTTAATTATAATATACTAGATCTTAAATCCAAATTAATACTCCTTAGAATTATCAACTGATTAATATGGATGTCTCATAGTCAATAAAATAATCGATATCTTCCCTAAACTTATCGATCCAAATACTAAATCTATTGCAAATGACATAATTATCAGAACCATCAAAAATTCCTCATGTCTGATAAGAAGACAATATGCCAATTATATCATTTAGTAAATATTGGAAAAAGGCTAAGAGAATCACAAAAAATTGCTTTTGAATAATTACTTAATCAAAGATTTTGTCGCCATGTCCCTGGATAAGTATGGTAGTAATGTGGCAGAAAAGGCAATAGTATATGCTGGAACTTAATGGAGACAAAAGCTTTGGGAAGAGGAGGTTTCAGTTTCTGAAAGGTACGATGTTAATGTAATTTTTATAGTTCATTTCGAAAATTAGTGAATGATTAATTTGCTAATTATCCAATATAGAGACTTTACGAATATTTATCTCAGGACTATAGAAATGAATTCATCGCCTTGTTAAACAGATTGCATGATAGCCATTTTCTCAATCATCATGGTTAAATAGTCTTAAAATTTTCTCTTACTAATTACAATGTTAAGCGTTTTGCTTAAAAAGTCAATACTGCTGAAAATAGTAAGCCCTCTAAATTGTAAGAAAAGAATAAATAGCTTCAATAAATATATGAATAACAATAAAGGATGAATTAAAATTCAATTTAATATTAATAATATCTTTAATAATAACAAATGATGGCATAATAATATTAAATGTTTTAATAATAACAATAATAATAATAATAACAATAATAATAATAACAATAATTCAAATCTCCAGTTTAATTTCAATAATACTAAGCAATGCTCTTCTAATAAGCCATGATGATGTATTAATAACAGCAATAGATGATTTCTCCTTAACTATAATAGTCCTCTTTGAATTAATAGCAGTAGTTTCCTTTCTTATAATCTATATAGCCGCAGGATTAATGGAATTAATAGGCACTCAATTATTATTAATAACTTTAATGTTTTCAAAAAATGAATTAGAATTAACAGGAATGACTTTTGATATTATCAAAGTATAAAGCAATAAAAACAATTATTTTGAGTTGATTTATTTTTTAATAAATGTAGACATCAAAATTACTATATAGTTTTTATAAGGTAGATTGTTTGTTAAAACTGTATTCTGTAATTAATATATATAAATTAAATACACATGTTTCATAAACAGTATATAGAGTAGGCTCACAACCAAAGTTTTTAGGTTTTAGAAGGCAAGGAATATCATTTCTTAGGAGACAAGTTGGTGTTGAGTGAGAACTCAGATGAAGAGGAGTTTAAGGAATAGAAGAAGGAATTTAAGGTACTGTAGAAGACGAAGAAAAAACTGAATTGGAGAAAGAGCATGGGATTGATTTTGGTGTAGAGAAGATCAAGTGCATTGTCATATGTGGAATTTAACTGGGTGAAATTTTAATTGCGCTTAAGAGGATTATTGAAAAAGATGATCAAAGGATGTACTATAGAAAAACCTTATATTTTAAGTCCTGATGGGTCAGTGAAGATGATGTGGGATTTATTATGTCTTGGATTAGTGATGTATGAGATGATTAGTATTCCTTTATAAATAAGTTTTGAGATTGATGTGAGTGTGGAATTTTCAAGAGTGTCAACAGGAATATTTGCATTTGACATCATATTGAATTTCAACACTGGGATTTTTGAGGATGGCTTATTAAAGTTGAATAGGAATGCGATAATAAAGGATTATGTTCAGTTTTGGTTTTGGGTTGATTTTACAACAACATTCCCATATGATATAATACTGGATGAGTCATCAAATTACATCTAGAGTGCAAAATTATTAAGATTGCTGAAGTTCTTGAGATTCATAAAGATATTAAAATTACTGAGATTGGCCAAATTGAAGAAGATAATGGATAAATTTAATGAGATACTCTAATTGAATTCAATATTGGCAGCAATATTAACATTTGGCAAATTGTTTTTGTTTGTGTTATTTTTTGCACACCTTTTAGGTTGTATATTCCATTTTACTGCATAGTAGGAGGATAAGAATAATTCATGGTTGGGGGATTTATATAATAAGGATTGGGATATAAGATACATAAACTCTTTGTATTGGGGAGTGACAACAATGACAACAGTTGGATATGGAGACATAAGTCCATTAAATCCAACTGAAAGATTTCTGGGTATTTTTTTGTTATTGATTGCTTGTGGTGGTTTTGCATTCACAATGAATTCAATTGGGTTTGCATTATAAAAAATAAGTGAAAAGTCAAGTCAAACTAAGGATAAGTTGAGTTAAGTGAATAAATATATGAAAAAAGCTAAGATTCCTGAGACCCTTCAGAATAAAATTAGAAAGTATTTGGAATATGTGTGGGATAGGAATGGAGGAGTGGTTTTATAATAGATTACTGGAGCTTTGTCAGTGGACTTATCAAAAGAGTTGTAAGAATAGGTGAATGGTAAATTATTTGGTTATTTGGATATCTTTTGGTCAAATCATTCATATGACTTTTTGGTATTGTAAGTGATGCCTATAATGAAGGAGAAAGTGTTCTGCCCTTAGGAAATCATATTTGATGAATCTGAATAAGAATCTTATGACATATTCATGATTCAATCTGGAGAAGTGGACATCTACTTCCAGAAAACAAATATATCAGTGGATAAGAAAGGCAAGAATGAATTCTTTGGAGAAATCAGTTTCTATTCTGCTCAAAAGCGAACTGCTAGTGCTAAGAGTGTGGATTTCTGTAATATTTTCATAATAAATTCAATTGATTTTCTGAAATTAGCAAGATCATATAGTAATGATGTTCAAACTTACTTTAAAATCAGACACAAAATAGTCTTTGATAAAGATTATAGTGCAATAAGCATAAGATGTTATATGTGTTAGATGGATGATCATATTGCCAGAGATTGTCCATCGTTGCACTTCTAAGTGTAAATTAATTGATTGATATTAGATAGGCATCACATTATCTAGCTTTCTTATAATAAGTAAAGCATGTCTAATAGTCTTCCTTCGTAAGAAAGGATCGGTTAGATTACAATGCTCGATTTCATCATAATCTCATCTCTCGTATTTAAGATAAGTTCATGAACACTGAAAAGAAGATTCAATATTATCAAGAACATAAATCTCATATGTTGATAAGTATTGAGTAATCAGAAGTCCAAAGTATAAAGACTGAGGAGGATGATTATAATGCTATTAACCAAATCAATAGATTAGACAATTTTGATCGCAGATTCAAATCGTCAGTAAGATTGAGACATCGTAAAAGTGACAATATTTGTCGTTAAACTGAATCCATTGGACGCAAAATCAGAACTACAGCCAAAGTTACTACGATTATTCGACGTGATCCAATGGGAAAACTAACTATTTCATGTGGATCAGAGGATGATCAAATCGATAAAGTTGCTTTGGAGAGAATAAATAAATATTTAGAAGATTTCCATAAGAAGATATCATTGTCACGCAAAAAGGAATGGAAAGAATTCTCATCCATTCCTAATTTTGAAAAATATCATGAATATCTTATCTATTATCCAGAAAGCAATATTTCTAAAATTATACCCCAATATTAAAAATAGAAAGCCAAAATTATGACTGATGTATCCTTAAACTCTTAAACGTTTGGTGAAGAAGAACTAATTGCTTATGCTCAATATTATTGTTATGACTTAGAAGCGGTCGCTATCACTAATTTCTTCAGTAAAACTTAAAATAGAAATTTATTAAATTATGAAGAATAAAGAATCTCTAGGTTGGACAGAAGAACCAAAAAAATGTAAAATTTTATCCGTAAACCTGCCAGAGTATTTATATTGATCTTAATCTTTCTAGATAAAAACAGCCATTTTAGTACTTAAGGCTGTAAAGAGATTATCTAAAAGTTTAAAAAATATCCCTGTTATATGATTATTACTTTATTTCTCCAAATCCATTATTTATAAAATAAGCTATTTAGATTAGTAATGTTTTTATTCAAAAGCAATCTCCTTACATCCAGACTTTTTTGGTTCAAATTTAGAAAAAAGCTAAAAGTTGTAGAATTGCAATCTCCTAATAGGAACTAATTCAAAAATCTTTCAAAAACTCTTTGTAAATGAATTATTGATCATAAAACTCAAATTTTTAAAATTTTATTTACTAAATTACGCTGTTGTTGAATAATTTTCATTAATTTTCATGCTTAAAAATAAAAGAGAATATTAAAAGAATGAAAGAGAGTAGATCAGAATTTAGAATTATATAAATCAAAAAACGATTTTCTTATCAATTTTACATAATTTCATTCTTTTATTTCTTTATCAATTCATCAAAAAAGTCTTAGCATTCCTTGATACCATTTTATACAAGATCTAAATTATAGCTTCTTAGGTTTCTATTTCTCTCCAGATCATTCTAATCTATTTGTTCAATAAATGTCTTTAGACTTGGTTATGTTTCTAAAAATCCATTTAATAATCCATATGCATGCGCAAACTCGTATTTAATATGATCTTGGATCTCCTTATTTTATTAAGAATCATCTTGCAATTTCATTTTTTTATTTGGTTTCTTTTTATCTGTAGTCTAAATTCTTTCGATTGTTCTTTTTTGAAATTCATCTGCAGCGGATTGACAAACAATCCAATATGATTCATTTTCTTTCTTTTGCTCAACTTTAAATATTCCATTTGATGTCAAACTTCCTTTAACTGTTTTGTACAAATTCCCTTTATATTTGCTGCCATCTAATCTTTTCAATTTGCATAAATTTGAACGTACTTGTTCCACAATATATCTTTCACTTAGAGTAGTATTTTAATGAGCTTCAAATAACTTCAAAACAAATCCAGTTAAAGTTTGTTAGAATAATTATTTTTTTTCATTTTCATTTTAATCTATTTCGAAATTGGCTTATGGCCAGATTTCATGTTCTGACTCATCTGTTCTTTAAAATTATTACTAGACTGATTATTGTGATTATGTAATAATTGTAGCTTGTTTTTCTAGTGTAACAATTTAAAATTACTCTTATATAATTTCTTAGTTTTCATTTATTTTGAGGGTTGATGTTCGAATCTGATAGGAGTCTGGGACTAAGGCTGATATTGCATATATGGGATATTCGTATCGAAGTTTTCTTAATAGTTTTGGGGCAGAATCATATATACATTGATTGGCAATTAATGGTATTAAGGAATCTAAGGCGATCAGATTTAAAATTACTCCATATGAATTATAACCGCAAACTGAATTGTAATCTTGTTCTTAATTTTCATCTAAATGGTAATGATCCTAGTTAATTAATTTATACTTACTGGTATATCATTATTCTGTTTTTTTAATGATGATTTCTAATACATTTATTAATTAAACAACGTGCAAACTATTTATAATAATAAAATAACTAAATGTCTGAGAAAAAAGATTTAATAAAGGAGGCATTAAAAAGAAGACAAGGAGGTGGCAAGAGTCGTAAGATTATTGTCTAAAGATTATCTAGCATAAAAATCATCTGAAACAGGAGGTTAATCGGGATTAAATTTCTATTCAGGCGATGTCTCATCTCTTAAAGTTCAACCCAATACCGTATTAATTATCAGTCTTGTATATTTGGGAATCGTCGTGCTCTTACATATATTTAGCAAACTTAGATCAGGGGGAACAGAGACTCCGACTGAAGGAGCCTGATATATATTAATTATAGTAAATTATCTATGTACACGTCTTTGGAATTATATAATTTGTATAAATGCTCTGCTTGATTTTTTCAATATAATTAAATCAAATTAGCTTCTCCCAAATCAAGGCGGCTCCTTCTCCTGATGCTGTTATAGCCAATGAAGCTTCTTGTGAAATCACAGCCAATTAAATTTATCCTACGATTTAGAATTGTTTAATTACCATTTCCTTCTACTCTCAAAATATCCAATAGTTCACCAACAAATGGAATTCCACCAATCAATTCATTGACATTAGCTCCTTTGGCTTGATCTACGGCAACTGACAAATTGACTTCATTTAATTCTGGCAATTGCATTTCCTAGACAAATTATTCATATGACTAGAAATTGAATTGTAATCTTGCATTGTTCATCAATGTCAATGGTGTTAGTTATTCTAAGACTTTGACTTTGTATGATTCAAAGTATTTTCCAATAGCAGCATAATGTCCTTATCTAGCATATTCGATCTGTCATAGTAAAACAAAATAATTACAAGATCGCTTGAAGCTGTTGCATCGAAACTTGCTGAGAATCCTTTGGCTACCCAGTTAATAATGTTCTCATTTGGTGTTGCACCAATATCTGCTAATCCTGCAGCGAATGCTAATTATCATTATTATATCATTACAAAGCTTCAAATTGGCGAATATTGAGCTATTTTCTTGGATAAACATTCCTGAGATCAATCTATAAGCAACAAGAACATTCTCTGTTAATTCATTATTCATGTAGAATCTAACCAACAATTCTTCTGGTAAAGCTTTGTATTCAATTTTTAAATCATTTTTGAATACTGCTATCTTCTATGAGATATCTTCTGGTATCATGTTTAAAGCCAAATCAATTATGCCTTCAAAAAATGCTTCAAATTTCTCTTGGACTGCATCAGAATTTTAACATTTAAATCCAAAAACAATTGAAACAATCTTAATTAGATATTAAACTTACATGGTCACCTGCATATGGGAAGTTTTTCAATAGAGATTATGAAAAATTCTTATTGTCTTCTCCAACTCTTACTGCAAATTCCAAAGCTGATTTGGCTTGAGATTTCTCACCAACATTCAATGATATGGAACATTAGGATTTTCCTTCTTCATTATTCTTGTTGAAGATATGTGCTATTAAATTAGATAAAAAAATGATACCATATTCTTGATTCAACTTTTTATGGAGATTCTTAACATTTTTGATATGTTTAAATTTCTTCTATATCAATTTATCCATTTGCTTCTGTTCTCCATATAAGAAGTATTCATAAAACTCATCAAATGAAATCTTGCCATCTCCATTTGTGTCAAGTGCTTATAGGATCTAAAATATTAAGAATTCTAACCTTATTCAACTTCTAGTCGTTCCATTAAAGGCCCACATTTGCGGCCAATCCTTTAATTTCCTCCTTGTCAATTGAGCCGCTTCCATCTTTATCAAAAATATTGAAGTATTCTTAGATCTGTTCCTTTGTCTTATCCATTAATAATTAATTAATATCTTTTAGTTATCATACTTTATACTTATATACATAACAAACCCTAATTTATAATAAACAATTAATAAAAATGCATTTGAGGTATTATTTGAATGAAGAAGGCAAACGTGTCTACACTCTGAAGAATACACTTGATGATGGTTCGTACACATTTAATGCTCATCCTGGTATTAACAATGATCTATCAATCAGCTAGATTTAGTCCTGATGATCTTAATTAGAAATACAGAGTGGAACTCAAGAAAAGATTTGGATTGTTGCCAACATAAGGAGAGCCTCATTAATTTTGATTTTGGCAATAAATAATATTACAATCACTTTTAAACAATATTATCTAATGGCTATTTCAAAACATTTTCTAATCCAATCGAATTTTTAGAATAGGTATCAAACAAATTTTCTAAACTCTTAAAACACTTGGTAAGAATTTAACTCCTAATTTCTATCTAAGATAGGATATTTGCTTTTTCAAACTTTCAAGTATAAATCACTATCTGCCAGTGAGAACAAACTTTTTCAATTTTCTTATTATTCTAAATCTTCTTTCATTAAATTCTTATAACTTGCTGCTTGTTTAACGTATATATCGGATATCTTTTCAGAGAGGTGTCTATGCTATATGTATAATTCCAATCCTTTGGTAATTTATTCTTCCTTGACTTCAGATATTAAGATGATCAATACCTATACAGATTTGAGCAAATCTGGTTTATAGTCTTTATACAAACCATTTTTTATTCATATTACTAAAAGTACTTAAAATTCAAAGTTATAGTGATAATTCACTAATGGAACTTATCTATAGCCAATATATCCAAATATTATTCTTTGATTGAATAATCTACGCCAATTTAATTTTATGAATAACTTTATTAGTTTTCTTATTTTTCATCTTCTTATCGTTTTGTATCAAGATTCGTTTTTAATTTGCTTTAGCTTAGCTTGAACATTTCAATTTAGAGTCTTAGTTTTCTATTCTAAATGATAATTTGAATCGTATTAAGCTATGTGAATAGATGCTAACTGGGTTCCATTTTCATTTGCTGAGGTCATGTTTAAGAAGTGTAAAAATACTCATTAGGATTACTTTAGCAACAACCCATATTTATATAATTTATTATATGTCATTTCTTATTTTGTTATTTTAGCAGCAGTTATCTCCACTTGTTAATCCATTCTTCTGGATATGCTTTCGGATCAGGCTTTTACCCAACAGGAATATTTTTCAATCTTTCTTCAAATTGCTTATGCTCATCATGCTTCTTCTTTTTTCTTGATCCTTCTTAATGTTTGCTTTAGTTGCCATCTGCATTTTATTCTAAGTCATTCTAAATTATAGTACAGTTACTTCGTCATTATTTGACCATGAGGATTATTATTGTTAAGATGGTTATTACATTTTGTATTTTTAATATTGCAATTATGGTATTGCATCAAAATAATTTTAATTTCATTAATAGTAATATATAGTTGTATTGCTGTTGTATATATAGACATAGTATTATGATAATAATGCATTCAAATATTTACTTAAAATGATATTGATATATATAAATATATCGATTGTCATTTCAATAATTTAAATTAAAACTGAATCATGCTTCTTGCATTCATAATAAAATAGAGATATAGTTTCTTATAGATAGGTTTGTTTTTGCATGTTAACTTAATTGAATACAATAAATAAAAAATATAGTTGACAATATATTTATAAAATATATTAAAATATATAGAAGGAAGTTCATTTAACTTTTTGTTATTTAATTCCACTATCAAACCTCTTTAATGTTTACTTAATATCAACTTAATTATTGAATTAACTTTCTAATGCCTTAGTTATGTTATTTGAATCTTGAGTTTAGGATTTTGTACGCTATGATCGAATAATTTTTTATTAAGTAGCAGTCGAATTATATCTACTTGAAGCATTGGATTCATAGACTCTGGCAGTTGACTATTATGATATCTTCGATGCAGAACCATATCTGTTGTTATTGATTTCCACACTACTTCTATATCTGGATGATTTATTTTGTTTGTTCAATTTTTGAAACTAAATTTGTGTTGACTCCTTTTCCTTTTGTTACTTGATGATCTTTTATAGAAATTGCTTATCTTTGTTATAAATGATGGGTATGAATTGGAATCCTTGGGTTTGAGTTTCTTTGTCAATGGAATGTGCTTAACTTTTCTTTTTTTATTTCTACTTTTTGATTTCCTGTCTTCGGTCACAGAATTTCTAATAGATCAGTCTGAGTTGGACTCCAACCTCCTACTTACTAGAATAATTTTTAATGGGTACGTATTGACCGTTTGAAAAGACAATGAACTATTGGTGACAATATCATTTAGTTGGTTTTTGATAAAAAAGATGGAGCCTTGTGAACTGTATTGTTGTTATCTTGAAATATCAATGAAGAGGATACTTTTAGAGTAGACTGCTCTGCAGTATTTTTGAAACGCTGATGGAATTGATGTTGGAGTATTTTCGAGATTATCGAATTTTGGGATTGTAGTAAGTATCCATGGTTTTGGCAATGGGAGTATGAAATATGCGGGGCACAAATTTTTGGGACTAATCGTCTATTTTAAGTTACAACCAATACATTGGAATTGATAGTATCGAAGAGGACATCGTTGGGAGAATGGAAGTAGTTCTCCATGTACTCATCGTGGTAATCCCAAAAGAGGTAGTCTTTGAATGTATTGGTGATTCGACTTCTACGGGCAAAGATTAGATCGTTGATGATTCGAATGTAAGTATAATTCTGCGAAGACGAATACTTTTCATAGAGTGCTTTTTTGATGATGACTGCAAAGTCCTAATTTAGTGTTGTATGTACATATTGGTACTCACAAAAATTGCAAGTCGAATCCATAATTTCTGTTAATTTTAACATTTTCCTTTTGATAATTATAAGATCACTGCCAATCAAAGCAATGTGTGATGTGAGTACGATTTAATTATAATCAATCATATTTTATCTTGTACGCCAATAGCAGAAGTAGCCCTGGACAGATCAAGAGCACCATGATCACAGGAAAGAAGAATATTCCGAGTAAGATCAAGCACATTTTATCTCCATCCTCCAATTGCCTATAACTTTGTCGATTAAAATGCTTGACCAGTTTCAGCGGAGCCATTACGCTATAATAAATCAAGATGAATGGGATTATGGGTAGAATAAGTACGGTGGCAAATAATTCGAAGATGATCCCTCCATACTTCTTCCATCTTGGTCGAGAATGTGGCTCATCATTAGAAAATTGCTTATCTCTCTATAACGTTAACTCTATTACCTGGACATCCAAAGCAATTGTCTGAATCAAAGTGCATTCTTGTGTACCTTGCTCTGCATAACCAGCAAAATTGAAATCTACATTGATAACAGGTCATATGATTGCACCCTTCCTTCTTTTGAATTGGGGCTTTGCATTTTGGACAACGTTGGATCACCAACTATTTCAAAGTTAATTCGTAATATTTGTCTAATGCTTCCTATTGCTAATCACAAATCCATACTTCACATGTCATCCCTGGATGATCTTCCCTTCTGCACTCATAACACATCTCCTGTCCACATTCGCATTTTATAGTATTGCTAAACATGCTCTTCCCCTTAATGTATTTGTCGCATCCTGTTCTGATACACCATCTTATTGTATCATCCCTATCCAACAACTTTTGTCTCTTGAACTTTTCAAACTTTTGATAGTATTCGTCGTTTATTAAACTCTTTATGGCATCATCATTAAAATAGTTATCACATCCTTGTTAAGGACATTCAATTTCCAACACTTAACCATTGTTTATTTTGTTCTCCAAATAACTTTGTAAACACTCACAACAGAACTCATGTCTACAATTCAAAGCTTTCTATTTATTTTTGTACTCACTCAAGCAAATCCCACAACAATCATTAGTCCCTTTATCATCTTTTGCTTACTCTTATCTAGTCTCTTCAACTATAAATTAATCTATTTATTATTGATCATCTATTGAAATTGGAACAACTTATTTGTATGATGTTTTCTGTAATTGTATTCCAGAGCAAGATTTATATTGTTCTTCAAACTAATGAATTTTTTCAATCACCAAATCTAAAACAACCTAATAATCCTAATCCAAAGATATTTTCTGTTTCTAAATTATATACTCTGCCATATAAGCATTATATCCGTATTAAGCTATCTAAGTAAGTATTTTTTTCTTCGTATGACTGAAATTTTAAAAAATAAATACATACAGCAACTTCACTTTCTAATTCTCATTATTGAACGTTATTGAATGATGGGAGTTCCTTCTATTTTATTATTCTTTTGGCATCTACAATACAAAGTCATGTAAACTACTTTTTCGTATTTGAGATTCATGTAAATTTTATTGCTTTTCTTGATCTACTCCATGTACAAACAAGAGATCATCACTCTTACTTAATGGTATTTTATAGTCCTTAATCTGCTATTTAATCATTAATTATATTATTATCAATTGGAGATAACAAATTCAAACTATTCTAAAAATACACATTTAAAAATCCCTTTTTTTGTTTTATATACTATTTATAGATATATCCAATAAATGTATAGATATCAATGTTAAAATAATTCATCTTACTTTATATAGATTTACTGGTATTCATTTTTGATTTTAGATATAGATGAAAGTAACTTGAAAGTGCAAATTGAATGCTGCAACATTTAATTTATCATAGCTTCAACAATCTTTACATTTTGTTTTATCAAATTACATTCCATCATTCATTAATCGAGAATTTAGTCAGTAATCACAATATATATTAGTGAGATCTAATTCAAAATTAATAGAGTATTGCAAATTCTAATAATATTCACTTTACTAAATCTAATATTTCTAACATGAGCATCATAAGTTTTAGGAACCGATTTGCACAAACAAAAATATGGCCTAATAATTGTAGCCATTTAAATTTGGCAAATTGAAATTCTAATATATAAGAGGATCCTAAGTGAATACTCTAATGGCATTTGAAAACTATTATTAGGGAACAATCATTAAGAACTGAAATTTATGGTGGTAGATCTGCGATTGAAACCAGTTTAAAGTTGTTATTATGATTGATTTAAGCATATAACAATTAGATTAGTAATAATAATGTTGTCGTAGAATTGTGGGTGATTAATTGGATATCTTACGATGTAATCTTCGAAAATTTAGATATAATCAAGAGAATGAGAAATAAAATTAGTATTTTGAATTTTTATTAATTAATAAACTATATTATCTCAATAACTATGATGTAATAAATATTTTGAATGGTAGCTAAATGCCGGAATCATAATTGGGGTCGGTTAGAATGAGACCTTCCTAAATTCAGATTGAAGACGATCAATAAGTTTCAACACAAAGACGAAATTTTTTATCTCCAACATTTAGTTAAAATCTACCCCTTTTTAGGGAATTGTATGCAGTTTTTAAAATGAATATAGACAATCGAGATAAGCGCAAAACAGAGAACAAGATTATTCAAACAGTATTATTACTCTTACTGATGAGAAGGTATTCAAAATACAAATTAGGTAATCTCTTGTCATGCTTAAATGATCAAGTCTCTCATGTTCAACTTATTCCTATAGGCATTTTTTGTTAATTATCTTACTTATATGCACTGGAAATATAGTCATCGCTACGTGCTCCTGCAATTGTGGATATAGGACTTAATAACAATTTTTATTCTGATATACTATAACTACAGAAAAGGAGATGATTGCATTTGGTAACTCATAGAAACTATGTTTCTATTCTTTTTTAAAGTATGCATCATCGTTTTAATAGATCTTCATTGTCTTTTACTATGAAGTTCAAGCATTCAAGATCTATTTTATCGCAATAATGATGTTAGCGGTTTCATCATTGCTTTTGATTATGAAATTAGTCTAAAAGATAAAGACTCCGACTAAGACTAGCACTGCTTTAGTATTATAATTAAATATATTTGAGATTTTGCAATTCCTAAAGACAATGTGCTGTCTCTAACTCTTGTTGATTACACTTAAATGGGAATCAAAGATCTCTTGGTCGTGGATCCAGATCTTTCTATTATTGTGGGTGTTCCTTGTAGTTTGTGCATTATTGTTATTCATTTCATTAGTTAGTTGTATTGAAACATTGGTTAACATTATTAAAAAGAAATAACAATGTCATTACTGTAAATATATCGGTATTCTTTAGTGGCAGGCAATTTGTGGATATTTATAATGCTAATAGGATTTACTTTATTTCCTTTTTTGTTCATCCTGAGAACAGCTGAATTTTATGAGGAAAATCAATTAATTTCAATTACTGAAACTGCTAAATACATAGTAGTGATCACTTTGTTTTCGTTATTTCTTCTCATTTTCACTCTTTGCTTCTACAAATAAATTAAGTATGGTTCTCAATTATTAATTATTAGAGCTTACTTAAAAGATGTTTAAGGAATCTCAGATTAAAATGATGTTGATTAATAACAAACAGTGTAATCTCCGAATTCCAGATAACTTAATTCCCCACATTAAACCAAGAAATTAGAATTCGTTAAATTGGGAATACCTTTATATTTGATCAAATTATCTTGTACTTACTTTGCTGTTCTGGACAAAGCCTCTTTTGAATTCAAAAAAAAACAAAAATCTCATCAAGAGTTAGAATCTGGTCGATCGAATCTTCATGGTTCCACAATGAGGGAAACCTGGAAAAAAATACTACAAAAACCAGCTGCTAGCAATTCTATGATTATACATAAAAAATAGGCTGAAATCGACTTAGAAATATAAAAACCTGCTATCACTGATAATGGTAATCAAAAATCTTATTTATAACTTAGTCAAAGTAAAAAGGGAAGAAACCCCAGTTACTGTATCGAAATTGGAATAAGAAGAGGAACCAGTTCGATCTATTAAATCTATTAAATCTGATGGGGAATCAAGTGTGAATTAAGACAAGTGTCTTGTTTGCTATGAAAATATACCCAATATAGTTTTTGTACCATGTCGTCATGGAGGCATCTGTTAGCAGTGTGCTGAGGATGTAATATAAAAATCAAATGAATGTTACTTATGCAGAAAAGTAATTTACTAAAATAAACAATTAGACTATAAGTCAAATTTTGAAAGTTTAAAAAAATGTAAATAAATAATTGGAAGTGTAAGAAGCATCAATTTTGGGCTGAACTTATTTAATTAATAAATACAATTGTTATTATAATCTTAATACCTTGTTTCTAATTTGAAATATACATAACAATTTCATTAAACCAAGAATTTCTTACTAATAGAGCTCAAAGAAAAGCAAAAGGCTTAGAGCATACTCATTGGAAATCTGTAATCTACATTAAAAAGGTTCTTCTCCCACTTTATTTTTATTACGATTACACTTTACCTTCCCATGCAACAAATAAATAATATTCTAATCTTGAGGATCAATAATCTCAAAGTTCCTGGCTGATGCTCGTTTTGCTCTTCCAAAGAAATTCAATTAATAACACTCCTTTTCCTCATTATACACAGGGTCCATCTAAGCTAATTATACAATTTAATTATCAATCAGATTCAACATACTTGCAGTGAATTTTCTTATTATATTCTTACAATTACCTTGGCTATGTTGCCATGATGTTGGTTTGATATTGGATGACAGCCAATTCTCTTCTCTCTTATCCAAAATACTTGGGGATCCTGCCAGCTGCCTCCTTTGGATATCCATAATCATAAATGTGAAACACAGTTCCCCAGAAATTTCTTTCTATTACGCCAACATATTCTTCTGAATATTTGATATATTATAATTACTGCAATATTATAATTACAATTTTTACATCTTTTTCAAATATCAATATCTCACTGTGAGGTGATTCCTGATAAGCCACTAAATACTATTTCCCTTACGCCTCATCTAATAACTAATAATAATGAGGATAATCAGTATTTGGTGATGTTGTTGTTCTCTTTCTAGAAGTCTTATAGAATTAATATTTTTATAAGGGTTGCAGAAAGGGTTTCTTGCGATTCTCTATCTTCTTGTACATACTCTTGAAGAACAATGTCCCTATCTATAGTTGTTTCTATCCCCAAGTGATTAAGAGAATATCCTCTTTAATCTGCTAAATCTGCACTTAAGCAACATTCATGATTAATTTCTACAAATAGGGGTCAGTAATCTGTTTTTGATAGATTCCAGCCTAGAATTGAAAATACTACAATAGCAAACTAGGTTTTAAGTAGATACATACGAATAAAAGTATTGTGAATATTCCATACATTCATATTGGATGGTAATTAAAGTCAATTGCATCAGGACATAGAGATTCAAATCCACATACAATCCAATAATTACATCAGTCATCTTTTATACTTTCATAATAATAGAGCAAATCAACAATCTATGCAATTGTTTTTGCGGTTTATTGTTAATAAACTATCGAAACTTTGTTTAATTCTAATTAAGCAAATCAAAGCATTCGAAAAAGAAATGAAAATCTTAATCATTTGGTATTTTAATTCCAAGGGAACAAACCACTATGATTTATACAACATCTTCTTAAGCATTGAAATTATCTTGCAATGCCTGTATCTCATTCAAATATCTTTCTTATTATCAATATTTTACTTTTGATCGACATAGAAACCATATTCAACTTTTACATCCGGAATTTATTGGTCTATTATAAATTTTGATAATTACCTATTTTATTGGGTTTCATAACTAATAATTCTTAATTTAACATGCACTTTACATCAATTTTTAATTTTTTTATTTGCTTAGTTTATTAAATCTTGCAATCCAATCCGAAGAAACCCATATTAGATTCTGATTCTTTGCTTTATTTGTGTTTCGGCAATATATTATTAAACATTAATTTATTTAATATGATTTCCAACCTAATTATATCAGTTATTACTATTATATAATTTATATTATCAACATGAAAACTAAATGTTCCTCTGCAAGACATTATACTGACAATGACAACAAGGAATTTTGTAACCTCATGTCACAGGAATAAATTGATGAACGCTTTGCAATTATCTAAAAATAAAACTCCTTTCGATAAGTAAGGAGAAGAAACACAGCCACTGCCAGGTAAAACAAAGTTGAAGATTTATGCATTTTATTTGAGAAACTTATAAAAAAGTCAACTAAACCAAAACCTTTAAAATAGAAATATCAGGCTATCTGTTAGGAGTCAGGAATTGATTTTAATGAGCTAAGAAATATTACAAGAATGGATGATAAATAAGACTATATTATCAGGTGTTGTGTTAATTAGATTTCTTCATAATTTGACAGTATTTCTTGATTTTAAATAGACATTCTCTCCAAATATAACATAAATTCACATACTGAAAGGCATCCAAAGAAAAATGATGATCAATTAGATTTGTATGGGTGGTTGTAAGTTAAATCTCAATATAAATCCATTTTGAAAAGATTGAAATTTGCATTAGTGGATTTGATTTAAACATCAAACAATTTTAAAAAAGTTAATAACTTTCTATCGTCGAAATCTAAAGTTACTTCCCAATAGGTAAGTTTCATCCATACTACTAATAATATGGACAGCAAAGAACAATCTACTCAATACACCTCTAGAATCTAAGTAAATGCTGATAAAAAACTCATTCTGAATGTTCCTGAGCTGTAATACTCTCCCCCTGAATTGTTTTTTGAATGGAATAAAGCCATAGAGGATGGCTACATAACTACAGGTAAAAATATGCATTTAATGGGCTATGAAACCATAAAGAAATAATTAGCAAATGGAATTCACTCCAAGAAACGAGACAAAATATTAAATAAATGTGAATAAACTGGTAATTACATCACAGAATAAGAACTTTAATACATAGCCTCAACTAGTTTCTTGATTAATAAATGTATAGATAGAGAATTCATTTAAAGAGCCATCAATTGCTTAGAAGATAATGTATAATTAATTTTAATTAGGTCAAACATTAAATTGAATTGAATATCTCTGAATAAATACTCTAAAACTTTTACTTCATCAAAGAAAATCAAGTAAAAATCAGAAACAAATATTTTGAAGAATTGAATAAGAAAAAAAGACAACAAATAAGTAAAATATCACATCTATTATTGTAGCTGAGAACACAAAAAACTATCAGAGACAATAACATTTCTCAAAGGATTCTCTTTAAATTAGAGTAATTAAAGGAAAATTTGTCTAATATTTGAAGGAGGCTCAAAAAAGGAAGTTTTTAAAGGAGGCTTTTGACCATAAAAAGTAGAGTGCTTTGAGAAGGCTGAAGAATTCAGGAAATCCATTGGCTAATATTTATGTTTAGAAATTCAAGGAGATAATGTTGGGAATTGTTAGAAAATATCGAGAAGTATATATAATCAATAATCAAGAGAAAAGGAACTGAAAAAATAAAACAATAAAACTTTTTAGAAAGAAACACTTCAAAATAAACGTTTAAGCCATTATTTATAAAAGGCCAAGATGAATTGTAATTAGAGTAAGTTAAACATATATTTCATCCCCCCTCAAAACTACTTGCACTGGACCCTGAGGAAAAGTTCCAATAACATCAAAAAGAGAAAATAATAAAGTGGAGTAAAAGTTATAGATTAGGAATAAGAAATTATAATATTAGTTAGAATGAATTTATGAAGTTTTATAGTGGAGGACCGTAAACTTGCAGATAATTTTAGAGTTAAAAATTGAAAGGATTAAACGATCATTAAGAGCCAGAATTACCTAGTTAATAACAATGGATTACAGATGATATTGAAGTGTAAGCAGCTAATAAAATAAAGATGGCAATTAAGCGATTTTTGTATAAAAAGAAGTTCTTTAAAGTGTTAGAAAAGAAAGAACAATTAAAAAGCATAGACATAGAATAAAGAATATAAAAGTGTATGAAGGCAAAAAGATTTTTTGAAGAATTGCATAAAGAATTGAACAATCAATAAAATGAAAGATTAAAGGATATCACTTAACATTCTCCTCCTAAATTACCAATGGAAAAAGTTGTATTTATTCCTGGGTCTGCACCTACATCTCCATAAATAAATCGATTGAGCAAACATAAAACTACTGAGATCTCATTAGTTAGTAGTCGTATCATTAAATAGGTATATAGGTGTATTATTGTAGTGTGATATGTAAAAAAGAGAAACCAATGAAAAATAAAGATAAAAATTACTCAATAAATTTGTTAGAACTAGACTGGATGGGGAGGCCAAGATAAAAAATAGAAAGTTGATATAAGCAGCAAAAATGAAGAATAGTGCTATTGCAGAAGCAGCTGGGTTCCATTATAGTAAATCCGATACAGAACTTTATGATTAAAATGGAAACACTCCTTTATATTATAGTGCCAAATATGGAGATGAATCAATGACGAAATTCTTATTGAAAATAGGAGCAGATGTCAATTAGATTTGTTCTAATGGAAATACTCCTGTTCACATGGCTTTCCTATCTGGAAATTAATAAATAATAATTGAATTCATCAACAGAAATGGTAATCTTAATATACTAAACAATGACAATTATACTCCTCTAGCCTTTGGAACTCAGGAACTACTTCAATCTCTAAATTTGATTCATTGCGTTGCCACAGTATGATACCATAATAATTAGGTTAAATAAGATAACACAAAAAGAATTGATAATCAGCACTTGATCCATAGAAAGATAAAGTCTGAAACCTATGAACTTAACGATGAATTAGTAGCAGAAATAAAAAAGAGAGGATGACAGAATATCAAAATTCTTTATACAATTCTAATTTGATAGTAAATGATATCAAAAGGGCTATAATTTATCATCAATCCATTCTCCTACAACTATCCTTTTATCTTTATATCTCATCTCTCCATGACCATTCTTTTTACCCTACTTCCATTTTCCTTTAAATACATCTCCATTTTTGTATTAAAATGTTCCTATCAATTTTTATAAATTATACCTTCACCATCAAAAACATCTTTATAAAAGCCACCTATGTATCTGTCTCCTGTTTTAAAATCTAAAATACCCATTCCAGATTTTTCTCCTTAATACCAATCTCCTTCATATTTATGACCTCCTATGAAAAAATATTTTCCATATCCATGAATCACATCTTCAGAAAACAACCCATCATATTTTTCCCCATTTGCATAATAGTAAGTACCAGACCCATCCTTTAAATCATTAGATAACTCTCCTTCATAAACATCTCCATTCGAATAAATAATTCTGTAAATTTATAATTTTTCTTCCTTATAAGGCACTTCCCTAAGTAGTTCTCTTTTAATTTCTTAATTCACTATAAAGTCTTCTTTTGTTGTTTATGTTAAAATATTTATTTAATGATCATTTTAATTTTGCTGATCTTCTTAATCATCGCTATCATTATCCTGAAAATAATGATCATTTTCTGTCTGATTCAGCTAGGACTATACCCTAGTTTAATTGATACTTAGTACTCTTAATCATTTTAATTTAGAGAATTCTCTTTCAACAATTCACCATCATTCGAAAGAAATTAGTTGTAAATTTCCTCTAATTCTTTTTCTGCAGCATCAACTGCTTACTTCCAACAAGCTTTATATGCTTTTATCTAATTAGACATTATAAGAATTATCTATAATATTATATTATTTAATCAAATCTAAATTAAGTTGCCCTATTATTAATTCTCAATGTCTATCTATTTATCAGATTTATAACTCTTTTAATTGTTCAATTTCTAATCATCATCTCCATCCAATTATCATTATTCTATTTAAAATTGTTTCATTTTAGCGATTATTGAATGGTTAACTTTACATAAAATATGTCTTTGAAATTCTGTCTTGGAAGATAATCAAAATCTTGTAAACTTTCAGCTGTACTTAATTATAATTTCTATTTTACAATTGTCTCAATTTTATATTACCAAAAAAGAAAAGGTTTTTAGTTTCCTAAATAGTAAATCTAGTTTTCAAAGAAGATTATTAGAAAAAGTTATTTCCTTCTTTTTCATTTTAAATGTCCCTCAATCTCAAAATCTTAGGGATTCAATAAATCTTGGGCTGTTCCAAGTTCTCCAAAGCAAAATTAAAGGTAAACTGTTTCATATGGAGATTATTCATTGAATAAATCTACTTCAAATTATATCTGAATTTTGTTCTGTAATTTTCTTTAAACATTTCTGTTGAGATCAATTAGATTTTCATATCTAAGAAGTACTGAATAAAAGAAAGAATGATTAACTGTCAATTAAATATATATCCAGAATTAAATGTAGAAGGCATCTAAGATTTGGATTTTTGTTCCTTAAGGTAAGTAAAAACTAAAATTTATTTTAAATTAATTAGATTCTATCATTAATAAGCAAGTATCATAATAAATTTAAGAAATAATCTTTTTTTATTTTTTAAATAATTATATTTTATAATGTAGATTAATTTTTATCATAAAAAATCTTTGATTGCTTTTTTTAATTAATAATAAGCTCCTATTTACAATCAAACATCATTCAGAATATTTGTAATGATCTTTTTATTTTTATTCAATTCTATACTATAAAATATGAGTTTTATCTTAAGTAGATAAAATATCCTAGATTGATATTTTCAAATATATAAATAATTATAAACCATTATATTCCATTCTTAAAAATGTATATCAATCTTATAATAATTAATTCTCCATTTCATTTATGTTGGTTTATTTACATTCAAAAATATACTTTGTTTTTACCCCTTATTGATATTTTTATGATATTAAATCTACTAATTAAGTAATTTAATATAAAGCATAATAAGTTTTATTAACTTTATTATTAAATTCTTGAATCTTCTCTTTCTATCCTTTTTATAAATTTAAATATATTAGTTTACCAGATACAATTTATCTTTATTCTTCTTAAATTTAGTTCTATTGGTTGGATTGACAATTACTCCTCCTCTCCTTATTCAGTTCTATTTGATCAGAAAATTTAACAAATATAATTATTAGGATATCACTAAAGCGATACAATTCAGATGGTTAAGATTTTCTTTATTTAACATTATCCTTAAGCATTATACTTTAGTGATATTAAGTGCCATTAATGTATTTCTTCATATATAAAACAAAAATTTTGATTTATAATGATTTTCAAATGTAGAAAACTCAAAATAAGAATATTTCAGCAAAGTAGTGTAAAATGATACTGTCGTAGTCTTTTGATAAAGTCTTCTTGAATCTTGCCATATAAATGCTTAAATATAATCATAAAATAACCTAAAAATGAAATCATTAAACATTAATAAAACCAAAGTAAAACTTGAGGATGCAATTTTATAATTTTATTTATAAATATTGATTATATTGAAATGAATTTTAAACATGATAATATGTTGTTTATCAATATCTCATTTGGGATATAGAATATCATAATGTCCAGGTCTATATAATAAATTGATAAATATAGAATTTGGATTAGCATCTTCTGGAATTTAGAATATAGTAGCATCAACTGTGGCAACATTGCCATCCAGATAGAAAATCCTGATAGGAATTTGCAAGTAGTTTTGCAATGCTATGATTTGCATCTTTATTAGATATTTTTTATTACTTAATCTGCTTCTCGATCAATTGGATCAACTTCTTATTAACAAAACAATTCAACTGTTCCAGTTTCTATGTATCCTTCAAATAAAAATGAATTAGCTTTGATATATCCAGAGGTCAGCATTCTCATGTACATTATAAGATAATCAGATGTGACTTTATTGCAGAATGCATCTACGATCCCCTAAACAGTAATGTTGTTTGGACATAATTTTATTTATTTCATAATTTCCTACATAGTATAGCAGACTTACATCATAAAAGTCGTCAATAACAATTTATTCATACCCAACAGCTGTTAAGTCCGCCTTTGAATTAGCAATTGTGGTGCTAAACTTATTTAATAGTTGCTAATCTTTAGTTTAGATTATTTATTCAAATATTCTAAACAGAACTGCTCTATAGAAGCAGCTACCATCTCTTCTCACTCTCCTGAAAAATGGATAGGATTCACGGATTTTCTAGAAATTCATCATAATCACTTACTTAAATTTTTTGATGAAACCCTTAATTTTCTAAATATTCTGATTCTAATATTTGCAATTCTATTGGTTAAGTAATAATGAATGGATCTTAAGCTTCTATTTCATTTTTAATTTTATCCAATTACTTAATATGTTACTCATATAATTCTTGATCGTAAGCATATTGATTAGAAGATTATTAACTCATTATTATTTTTTATTTATTTTTTTTGGTATAAATTATTATTCAAATCCATTTTCTACCTCTCTGTTTAATTTTATAAGTTTCCTTTGAACTTTGCACTATCGATGAGTATTTACTATTTGTACGATTCTCTCATGCTTTTCTGAAGACAGAATATTCTCAGGAATCTACTGATTTACTTAATTTGATTATTGCCTTTAAATATTGTTTTATCCAACGCAACTTCCCATTATTTATAATATTAATGGGCTAACAAAAAATTATAAATTTTAACACATTATAATAAATCAACTCTATACCCAAATCACAAACTCTAAATTATTCTATGGTTTGTATTTTATATTATTTCATTCCAATTATCAATTACCAATTTTCTTAATACAAGTCAGATATTAGAAATTTATTTATAAATAAAATGTTGTTATTGACAGATGATCCATTAACATTAAGCTAATCAAAAATTGAATAGTTTGAACTCAAACTAACATTTGATGTTTAATTTTTATTGGAGGTTGATATCAATTTTAACTCTCCCAAAATTTAGATAGCTATGTAGAATCTCAACTTGAAAGAGCAAGACTTAGTATAAAAAAAAATATCCCAATTCTTTATTGTGGATGAAGATTATTCGGTAACTGAACAAAGGTATCTGATTCATTTGCATCAAATTGCTTAAAGAAGAAAATTATTGGTAAAGGAAAGGAATAAAATTAAAAAAGACGAAGCCGAGACCTTGAAATATGATTAATTGGCAAATACCAGATATTATTCTTAAACTGAGAGTTTCAACTATTTAAATATTGAAAATGCCATTTCTATGCTAGATAAAAGAATTGAATTATAACAAATTAAAAAAGATAAAACTCAATTAATCCTCAAAAATAAAATCAGGGAGTAAATTGAAGAGGAATTGAAAATTTTGAATGAGAATAAAATCTTGGAATAAGAGAACTTACGCGTAAAAAAACTAAAAAAGCAAAGTCTTAAAGCCATCAGTGATAGAGCGCATTCTTTTAACTAGAAAACTCAATAAATTGCAAAAAGGCATTAAGAATCAATTCAATATGAATAGGAAAAGGCATATGAAAGATAAAAAGAAATTCTTTCTAAAGAAAAACTTGAGTAAAAATTCTATTATTTTTAGATCAGATGACTCAGAAAGAGGATTATACCAAAATTAAATAAAATAAAAAGAAAAAGAGCTAAAAGATTTGCTTAAATAAAAATAAGTAAACGATAGAATTAAATAAATCAAATAATAAGAAATTGAATAATGTAATTAATTATACGCAAAGATTTAAACTAAATTAAATAAATCTCAAATTAATAGACTAAGTTTATTAGATAACAATAGAACTTCTATTTTTTAAAATACCTAATCTCATCAAAAAGCTGAAGAGTCGCAAAAATTTTTAGAAAAATATATTCAAAAGTAAACTAGATATATCAATAATTCAAAAGAATCCTAACGATAATTAACAAAATTAAAAAAACGAAAAAATATCAAGTAACACTTTAATTAAGACAAATAAACAAATTACACAAAAATAGAGGAAACTTATCCTGAAAAGAAAAGTTCAAAATATTCTCCTCAATTGAATAAAAAAAATAAGTCTCGAAGTTTAGTCAATCTTGAAAAAATAAATCTCCAGCAACTAGAAAAAGTTAATAAAGTTCTTGAAAAATAACGATCAAGCAGCATTTTATAATCTTAAATAAGAGAAAGAAAGGAAATCCTTAGAGAAGCAAGCAAGAGCAATTTTCAATAAAGAAGTCAATTTTAAGAACTTCAGCATGATTTATCGAAAATAAAAAACAATGTTTCCAAAGAATTTTTGTTTAAAAAAATTTCTAAATGGGATTGTGTAGATTTAATAAATAAATATTATAAATGAAATATCTATTTAGTTTTCTATTATAATCATATTTTTTATGTTATTGTCTGAAATGAAATTTAAAAAATGAATATATGCCTTAGTTTGCTTAGAACTTTAATTAAATGATAATCGAATTTATTTTTTAAATAAGATGCTTTTCAATTAATTTAACCTAATAAAATGAAAAATATATTAATTGTTATTACAAGCCTATGGTTGAAAATAGATTTGAAATTCTTAAAAGAATTAAATTTAGGAAAATAAAAATCTTTATATTATCAAATAACAAAATATTTTTACCAGATCTAAGGTTAGCAGTAAATAGAAATAATGAATCAATAAGATAATTGGCTAATCTAATTAAATAAATTTAATAACTTATAATTATCTTAATTTTATAATAAATATTATCAAAATGATAGGTTGGAATCTCCTGAATTTTTTCTAAATTATTAAACAGGGGAATCAAGTTGTGCATTTTTTTGATAATCATCATCCATTTCACATACACTCAAACGTAAATTTCCATTTTTATAATTTTCTATTTATTCTTCTTGATCGCTATTCCATTCCATAGAATTATCTAAGAAATTTATAAAGAATATTACTTAATGATTATTATCTCTAAACATGATTTTTCTATTTATTTAACATCAAAGCTTCTCCTTTCTATTCAAATAGTTAAGGTTTACAAATATCTTTAATTTACTTCAAATCAGCTACTACAATTTCTAATGCTTTTGAGGCGATAAAATGTGATTGTTCTAGTTCGTCAAGCATTTAGTTTAATGATTACTGAGCTTAATCATATTTTTTAAGTTTTGCTAATTCTTTTGCAGCTCCAATAACAGTGCCAGCCTTTGCTCTCAAATAGTTAACTTCGACAATTTCTTTTGGTTCGAATGGAACTTCTTGTAAAGAAAATTTGATATTTAGTTCCTGTTATTTTGTAAAATTAGTTTTAAGTTCTAAAAATTCACCTGCTAAATTGGATCTTAATACTATCTCATTTTATGAATTTATTTTGTCGTTTGATGGTATTTCGATTTCCAAAGCAAATTCTTTATTCTCACCTTCCAATAAGTAATTCATAATCATTTCATATTTAGATCCTTCGAGTTTATGCCAAAGAAAATCATCCCCATAGAGTTTCTTGATAGGATAGTTAGGATTTTCTTCAATTACTAATTTAACATTCTTGGCCAAAACTGATAACATTCCACTCATTGCCAAAATAAAATGTTCAGAAGCCTAATGATAACAATTTAAAGAATACCTTTGCTATATTTTCAATAAAAGTGAATGTTCCACCTTTTAAATTTGAGATATTATTCATTACTTTTGCATCATGATCTTGTCCATAACCAAAAGAATTAATGACGAAGGTATCTTAAATTTGGTATTCGTGAATAGCTTATTAGCATCTTTCATCTGCTCCTTTGTTATCATCTTGTCCATCAGTCAACACAAACATACAAGTAACAGGGTTCTTTTATTTTCTCTCTTTAATCATTCTCAATCCTAATTTAACACCATCTGCAATATTTGTAGAGTCTCTAATTGTCATGCCAATAATTGCATCTTTGATTTTTTATTTATTTTCAGGTTTATTGAGAGTCCAAGGCAAATTAATACCTGAATATGTGCCAAATGTTACTAAAGCAATTCTAATAATTTATACAACTGAATACCTATCGTTTGGATTCAATATTTTTTAGATATATCTTAATGAATCTTTGACAAGGCTAATTTTATTACCTTCCATTGATCCACTAACGTCGACTACACAAACTAAATCAATATTTGCTTTAGCATGTTTCATTTATGATTTAATTGCTTAAACCTATAATATCACTGGTAAAGTTTAGGCGAATTAACTTAAAGTAACTACGTCTTATCTAGGTATCATATTGACATGAATGTTCTCAATAGCTTCTCCTACTTTTGCATCAATATCAATTTGTTAAACTTATTGTTCAACAATAACTTGCTATTCTGCAATTGGGTCTTCCAAATTTTTAGCGATTTCTTCATCAAAAAGTTGGTACTTGTGGCCTCCAATTTGAGGAATTTATCCTGTTGATTTTAAATGAAGTTATGGAGATTGCTATTGTTAAGTAGCTAAATATAGCTATTAAATAATTACTATTAGACTGTTTAGAAACATTGTTTGATGTCTTCGATGATGATTTTGAAGATGATGAGTTTCCCATTTTTTATTTATTTATATTCTAAATTACATGGAATTTATATAGAAATCTTTTCTGATAATTTCTAAAAGTGATGATCACATTTAAATCACAGTACCATGAATTTGCTCTTAGTAATACAGTTTAACAAAATGTCTGTGGATCAATAGATTTTAAATGATATAATTGAAAAAAATTATATATCTAGAAAGGTATGTTATGTTATATAACTAAATTGGTCATTTCCACTCATGAAAATCCTTGTTATCAATAAGATTAATAATTCTAATCATGTTTCTTAAGATTACTAAATCTATCGTCTAATTGAATTATAAACAAAATAATAACTTAATAAAAAGAAACAAAAAGTAAATTTAATTCCTATTGAACATAAAATATAATAATTAAATATCTTAAAAACGTATTATAGAATACGAGTTTTAACTAGTTGAGCACATCTAAATGATTTTAATAAATAATTGAATATAATCTGAATGCAACTCTAAATTTAAAGTAAGTGAATAGGATATTCAATAAACCCTCTAAAAGCGAACAATAAGTTCATGAAAAGTATTAAACAAATGACATAATTAAGATAATTTAAATAATTAAGAAAATTTAGAATGTTTACTTCACTCAATATTTAAAATAAAGATTTTAAATTAATTAGAACGAAATAATTGAAAGCAAGAAAGCTTATAGAAAATATTTCTATATATATACGATTGCAATTATTAGCTGAATATATTAATAATAGGTAATTTATTATATATGTGGTTGATTAATTAATTTATGCATACTGAATAATTATTTTAGAGTATTGTATTATACATTAAATAAATATTTATTAATAATGTTGTAAGATTAGATATCTTTGGCAGAATTCGTGCTTTAGGAGGCAAGAGAGAAATGCTTTGAGATTGAAGTCAAGGCATTCAAATAATTTGAGAAGGAGAAAAAGCAAATTGTGGAAAAAGAGAAATCTAACATTTAGGAAGAAATTAATACAAAATATAAGAAGAAGGCTTAACAGGAGAGAATCAAACATAGTGCCCTTGTAAATGGTGCTAGAATGAGATTGATGAATGCCAGAAATCAAGCATTGACAAAGATTTTCTCTGATGTATATTTGCTTATTAATAAAGTCACAATATCAAATTTACAAAATGATCAGACAGGATGAAAGATTTTATGAGGAATTGTTAAAAAATTTGATGGTTCAAGGATTAATTAAATTATTTGAACATGAAGTTGTAGTGAGGTAAATGAATTCGATTATTCTTAAGATGTTTACATAGAGACATTAGACATGTAAGAAATGTAATAGATGATGCTATCTCTGAATTCTAAGATATTTTAAGAAAGGAATTGAATGGATTAGAATTTGAAGTCAAAATAGACATTGATGAAGATAAATGTCTGGATGAAAGAACACTTATTGACAATTCAATTAAAAGTGTTTAGGATTACTCATCACAAGAATCATCATCAGAGGTAAGAAATAAATCAATTTCTTAGGTCATATCGAAAACTGAAAATGATAAAAAATGTTTTGGTGGAATTTTGATGACCACCAAGGATGGTTTAATTGTTTGTAAGAATACCCTAGATGTTAGAACTGATTAGACATTCCAAGACTCATTGCCAATTATAAGAAGTACGTTGTTTGGAAAATGATGTCATTATTATATTGAAACATTTTATATTAATATTATTATTAATGTAGCAATCTGAATTTGAATCAAAGTTCAATGAAGAAATTCAATTCAGAGATCTTAGGTATCTAGAAATTAAAGCTGAAAAGACTTAATAAGAAAAATAGCATTTCAATTTATTTAGAAACATAGAAAACAACCAAATCAAGGCAGTTTAAGATTTAGAAACGCTTTACGAGAAGAAAATATTAATTGAGAATGAGAAATACCTTCAATTGGAGCAAATTTTAATCGAGGAAAGGTAGAAATTTCAAACAAACATGAAGGAATTAGAGTATGATTGTTAAAAATAAATTAAAGAGATTAAACAGATTTTTCTATAGGATTTATAATTTCTCTACGATGCTATAATTTCAAATAAAAATGAGAGTTAGACAGAGAAAAAACTCAACGATAAAATTGAGTTGGATGGGGAATTAGATAGTGGATTTCTAGACATTTATACTTAAAAATTATATTAAAGAATCTACGAATTAGAGAAAGAAATCCAATCAAAGGATAAGTAACTAATGATATATAAATCTGATAAATATAATTGCAAAGAAGTTGATGTAGTTCAATAACAATTGGAACTAGAAATATTAAAATAGAAGGAGTCTGAAAAATTCATTTAAGAATTATAAAATTAAAATAAAGAATTAATGGAGAAGATCAATTTGCATGAACAAGAATTATCTCATTGCAATGATCAAATTAAATAATTTCAAAAGTATATAGGAGGATTACAGAAATCAAAATTGGTACTAAGTTATAAAACTTATGAAATGTAAACTGAAATGGAACCTAAGGATAAGAAGATTAGAGAATTGTTAGAAAGTATACCAAAATTAGAAGAC
Organism: Paramecium octaurelia; assembly: GCA_905182995.1. Lineage (NCBI taxonomy): Eukaryota > Ciliophora > Oligohymenophorea > Peniculida > Parameciidae > Paramecium > Paramecium octaurelia. The sequence goes on from CAJJDP010000102.1 coordinate 197,769, forward strand.
GAAATAAATGAATTGTCAAACAAATTAAAGTAATATGAAGAAAAAGATAAGAAAACTAGTAATCAAATCAAAGTTATGAACGAAGACATTGATAAATTAAAATAAAATTGTAAGAAATATTAAGACTTATCAAAATAAATAACTATGGATATATATAATTGCTATCATGAGAAGAAAGAAAAAGTAATCTTCTCTATTAAATTTAGGAATGGGTAGATTTTATTAAGTAAATGTACCAAAAATACCTGAGTAAAAATGATAAGTATGACGTTAGAAATCCAGAAAATGTCACTGAATAAGACAAAAAGGCAGAAATATCCATCAAACTATTTACTAAGGATATCACTTCCATGATTCACGAATTTAGAGAATCTGTAATCTATTCCAATTTAATTAGGATTGGCCCCAACAATTAAAACAATTGTATTAAAAACATTTCACCGGTGAAATCACTAATGAATTATGCAGACAGAATCAATTTTTAGTCAAATCCTCTTAAGAGAATGATAAAAAATTTAAGAAATTATTATTGTGGAGAGATTAAGAAATCTATCTAAAAACTCAGGAAAACACACATCTTTTAACTCATTTAAATTAGGTGCTTGAGAGGAAAAAGAGTTTGGAAGCTAAATTAGCTAAGTAGATATCATAATATGAATCCTTACTTAAGACACAAACTAGAGCCAATTCTTTGAAATAATATGAACAAAAGCGTAAGAGTCATCAATATGAAGTAATATATTGAGCATATAAGGGAAAGAATAGTGCAATTTTGTAAGATGAATCCAATTGGCAACATTTAAACCAATCAGTTGATTTGGTAAATGGGTAAATCACAAATAAATTCCCAAAAAAAGGTAAGTTAATAAGGGGTTAAAATTATAACAAATAAAACTTATCTCGGTTTGAATAACAACGCCAATCAGATTTAGTCACTTAAATAGAAATCTTGTAAACTAAAAATCAATGCTTAGAGCAATAGATCAAAACTTTAAGGACCAAACTGATTGAAGCTGGCCTTGATGAAGAAATAACACAAACTAACACCTAAAGACCTTACAGCTAGAAAGTAAAAAGAATGTGATCAAATGAAATACTTTTAGAAAAAATTAATTATTCTAATTTCTTATAGTCAATTAATATAACTAGGTTTGTATCTGGTTGTTTCTTCTAATTTTTACTTTTGAAGTGGATTCATCCTTTATGTGTTAATAAAGAAAGGGTTGTTTTCATCATTAGTTTTTTTGGAATAACTAAATATCATAGATTAAAAGTATACCTCATCCTTGTACTTGGGATATTATTTGTTAAAGGCACTTTTACCAATTTTTCAATTGAAGAGGATGTTTTGATCCTCAGTTCTTCTTCTTTTAAAGATGAGACTGAAAAAGCTACAATCAGCAGGGTCACATTGTCTGTACTCTTTCTTTATATGCTCTCCTTAAGCACTGACTCTACTGATGTGGATAATACACTATGTAAATTGTTTCCTGCCTAACAATTTAAGATATCTTTCCAAACAATATTCAGAACATCAGCAGAACTTAGTTTATCGAAAATACCATCACCTATTGATAAGATTGAATAATTTACTTCCTAAAACAATGAAATCATGTTCATTTGTTATTTTGAATTACTTGATTTCAGGTTCAGCAATAACAACTTTTGGATTTCCACCAAACTTCTCAAATTTAGCTTCGATATCTCCAAATGTCCTTGAAACTGACAACCTACCTGGATTAACTCTAACTGGTCCTAAAATCTGTATACCTTCTTCATTAATTCCATGAGTTTAGTACACAGATCCTCCACCTTTTACAATTCTTTCCTATTCTAATTCTGGTTTATGATCATGTGATAATGCAACAGCTTTCCTACCAGATGCAGTACTTAACACAGCTCTACTATCTCCAACATTTGCCACATAACAAGTATCTCCTATAACTAATACTACAATAGCACAAGATCCACTTCTTTCAGGTACTCCCTTATTATAGGATTCTTAAGCAATTTATAAAAAAGATTTTTCTGCTGCTTCAAATCCTTTTTTAATAGCACCAATTGGATTCCAAGGGAAATCTTGTTCTTTAACTACAAATTAATGCAAATTATCTCTTAGGAAATCAGCACATGCAGCTCCACCATGTCCATCATAGACTCCAAAAAATGAGCATTTAGGCCATTATTCTGTATTTCTACTTTGGGGTTTGAGAATATTTAATATAATGGAGACTCTATCTTCATTATAATCTCTAACAATCCCTTAATTCGTGTTTGCAGCATAAGCTTTGATAATTCCGTTTCTTTAACTTGAGCACTTTGTTGGCTCATAATTAGGCAATAGGCTTTGTCTTAAGAAGGAAGGTTCTTGAAGACTCTTGTATTAAACTTCATTGTGTTTTGAAGTGTATGATTGCTTTTTAATAGGGGAATGATCAAATTATTGATGATACGACAGATTCAAATATTCGAAGGGTTTCTTGGTTTGTCTATCCAACTACTAGTAATTAGATAAAAATGTGTTTAAATCCCTATGTCTGAACATCCTTTTTTATTTAATATTAATTTAATTTGAATTTAAACATACAACGAATATTTTAATAATTGTTTATTTAACATATATATCCAATAACATTTGAGATAATTAATACAGTCTTCATTCCTATTTCTTCCCATTGGTTTTGGCTTTGAACTTACTCTTCAATTTCAACAATTCATGCAAAGGCAACTTTTTGGCTTATTCAATTTGCTTCTTAACTGAATTGGCTTACTCTTACTCTTCGATCATAACTATGAATATCAATATGTTTGATTACTGCTTTATCTGACTCTAGTTAATTGAGTTTAGGTTTCCTTGATTCTCCCTTCATTCACTTGGGATAATTTCATCTGTATTGATTACATTTTTGCCTTTTTTACTAAGATAAACAGTTGATTGAACTTCTAGAACACTTTCTCAGATTCATAGTTTTAATAGTTCTCTCCATAGTGATCACATAATTTCTCATATAACTTTTATAGGTCCAAATATTCATTTTCAATCACTTTGTAATAATCCAACACTTCCTGCTAAAATGTTTGGTAGGTCTCATTAATATTCTAATCATTAATAGTGAGCATCTTCTCCAAATGTTTGAGACCAATCTTAATCTGATTAATTTCATTATTGAATATTTAAATCAATGAGAATTTAGATGCTTCCCCAATCAAATTCATCAATTGATTATTCAACAGTTAATCTTCAAATTCTTCAAATTTAAATATTGGTATGTTTTCCTATTCAGCTACGGTAATGGTGTAAATTATCAACGATGTTTCTCGGTCGTTTCCTTTTATCAAATTGAATTTTTCAATTGATTCTAATTTAAATCCTTTTATTACTTATATATAATTAATGATATCAAATACTTCCTTTTGGAGTGCTAATATTTAAATAGTTTCCAACAGCTAAACAACATAATAGGAACTTCTCCAAATATTTACATTATAATAATTATTAACATGTATTCTTAACCAATTACAATTTACTATCAATTGATTTCTTAATCTCAATGAAACTCATTTTGAAATTAATGGAACATAGTCTTTCTTCAAAAAATGGCATATCATATAATTCAACTAAGAATTTCTCTGGAATGTTCAGCTTTATTTGTTGACTATCTTTTGAGGATTTGACTTTTTCCAATTATTCTATTTCTTTTCCTTGAGGCAAACACTTCATCAGAGCTTCAATCTTCTCTCCATCCAAAAACTTAAGATCTATATTGCTTACAGCTTATATTACTAATTGACTAGTAAGTCTGTATTTGGCTATTACCAATTCTACGCTTCTCTAATCTTAATGATAAATTCATACCGATCTCTCTTAATTCAAAATTTGAATGTGTTAATTTAGGGTTGGTATTGATACTTAAGCTGGGATTTATTGTTGTTATGGAGCATTTACTTATTGATAAAACAATTCTTCTAACTATTCGAAATCCACTTTAATCGTTAAATCATCAGCATCATTCCAAAAACTCTATTCTATTTTTTACATTAAAACAGCCTCCCAATGTAATTATTTCAATTATCTTTTTGGTATTTTACGCTATTATTCTTATTTTAAATTGGCTAGTTTTTGTGGTAATGGTAAAGGTGGAGGAGGAGGAGGCTTGGTATCAATGATAGATAATCTTTTGATTTATTATATTCTGATTTCTTTTTCTTCTGAGGTTGGTCCACTCAATTGTTTGGCCATTTCAGCGAGAAGTTAATTATTGGCAGCCGTCAAATTTTTATTTATGAAGGTTAATTTTTCAAGTTCTTAGTTCTTATCTTGAATTGATTTTTCGAATTTGGTCACTTGATTTCGCTGATTATATTTGGTATATTTACTAAGGATTGATTCTCAAGATTTAAATTATTTAGCAATTTCTGTTTGACTTTGTCGATCGATTACTTTCGATCCATCAATTATTTTTAGACTTGTAACATATGTTACTATTAAACAATTACACTTTACGCCTTTTTCAATTCTGCCTTCAATGCAATAAGTTCTCATGTAAATTAACAATAGAATACTTGATTATAATCCAACTGCATTATCACAAGAATTATTACGAGATGACATAAAATTTAATATTTTATATATTTAATTTCAAAGCACACTGTCTTTAAGATCAGTAGCCGATACAAAAGTTTGGATTTCAGGGACAATCTATCTTCTCCTTTGAGTTGATTTCTCCTATTTCTCAAGTTGCTCAGTTTTGAATTATTTGAATTCTTCAGTCTTCTCTATTTGAGTGGTGACTTGTTGCAAAAGTTGCTCTTCTTGCAAATCTTCCTTGATGACCTGTTGATTCAACAAATTGTATAATTAGGAATTAGTCTTTCTCTTGGTTTGCATTTGAAACACCGAATTACTATAATAATAATGAATGTAGTCGTACATAACAAAGAAGAGTATAAACATGCCAACACAGATTGTAATAATGTATAGATTGGAACCATCTGAGAAAACCTTTAGATGCATGACTTGGCCGAGATGAAATCTTTTGGATGGATCAGGCATTTTCATATCTATGGGTTTGAATTTGATGTCTTTGACTTCATGAATAGTCTGAAAAGACTTTTTAAGATGATCGTATTCTTGGCCTTTGAGGTCTTCAGCTTAATGATAGAATTCCTTATAGTCCTTTTGTTCATTGGATTCTGCAAAGTTTTCATCGTAATCCTTGTAATTCTTACGAACGGATTCATATTCATTCTCTTTTTTGGCAGAACCTTCGGAATTCATTTGGACAGCTTCCCCTTTCATTACTTTGATCTTCTCAAAGGATTCCTTAATTAGAATGAATTGTTTTTAGGCAGACTACATATATTTAATGATCTTAACACAGGTGTTTTATTAATGTCTGGATGGTATTGAGCTGCCATTTTATAATAGGCCTTCTTGACATCTGGGAATGGAGTGAATTTATCAACTCCCAACACTTGATATGGGTCAATGGCAGATGAGAACTTGTACAGATTCCTGAGTCTAGTTAGAAACATAATTAAATTTTATATGAAAAGCAGCACAACATTAAAAGGAGTCACGAACACGTTCTAATAGATAGTGTTGTCAGCCAAACAAAAAGAAGAGCATGAACGTAGAAACATGAGCATTTTGGAGAAGGCAGCAACACTTTGGCAAAGAGATAGTTCGCACACTAAGACAATACAATTACAAAGGACTATCTACATTTTGAAATAGTACTCATAAAATAGAACAGATGAATAACTGGAAGCAGTTAAAACTTACTTCGAAGAAAACTTCCCCTATTATAGGTACAAATATAATTAATTAGATTAGTAAATTCAAGGAGAAGTTGGATCACGAAAGTTGCAAATCCCTATTCAGAGAAATGACTCTAGAATGGTATGATACCACCAAAATCATATTCAGACATGGTGATCCTGGGAGAAGGATGTATTTTGTCCTGCAAGGCGAATTGGTAATTTTAATCCCAAAAACCAAAAACACTTCAGAAAATCCACCTCAAAAGAAACAAAAATTCAAGTATAACTCGTTCTATAGTAGTTCTTTTGAAGAATGGGTCAAATATGTTTTTGTTGATTACACATAAGTTGCAACCAAAAATAGAAGGCGATCAATTTGGAGAAATAGCAATCGAACAGAAAGTTACTAGAACAGCCACAGTTGCTGCTAAAACTGAAGTCATTCTAGCTGTCATTACATATGATCTCTATTAAAGAATACTTGGAGCATTCTAACATGAATTGACAAATCAGAAGATAGCCTTCATTTCTAAAATACCTATCTTTAGTGTCTGGCAACGCTAGAATCAATTAGTTCTATTGCAAAGTTTAGAAGTTTAAAACAAGAAAGTTGGACAATTTGTTTTTTTAAAAGGCAAACCTGATGAATACATATATCTAGTAATCAATGGCGAGATTGAAGTTATTTAATGGTCATCACCCAATGCAGATTAGGTGTCTAACCATCACAATTTCGTCCCTAAACCCAGTATTATGGCCATTATCAATTCTGGCTAGTTTTTTGGAGATTACGAACACTTCAAACAACTCAGCTGCAGAATTACCACTGCCAAGGCCAAAACAGATTCTACTTACTACAGGATCAAATATCGCTAACTATTAGACTATTTTCAACTCTATTCATCAATTGACGATTTCCTTAAATATGAAAATGTCAAATTCTAGATCCAGAGTCATCTTGGATAGAGAACCAATCAGAATCCAGATTTGACTGAGAGAACAGGAGATGACACCTATCAATTTGATCTAGATTAAATCAAATCGTCGTATTATAAGAAAATAAAAGTTGAACAATAAATTGACAAATTGAAAAAGAAAATGGAAAAAACAGTCGAATAAGCACAGAAGGCTATTTATTATTATGAAATAGAAAACCTTAAGTAGAGCATTGAAAATATTGAGACTATCCAAGCAGATAAGTACTCCTTCTTAGTTCCTTTCAGAAGCGATCCATATGTAAATGAAATGAATCTCATCAGATCAGGAACCAGGAATTAAAGAAACAGATTATTACAGCAATCTGAAAGCGATCTGAGAAGCAAGGACTTGCAATTTAGTCTCAGATCCAGCATTAAGACTCAAGGACAAATTAGATCTTAGAGTTAATCCAATTTAAATTCCTTATCCTATGCTAAGATCATGTAGAACAAACTCAAAAAACTATCGATTAATGTCTAACCCACCATTGAAATCAATAAACCTTAGTTTACTTAATCTAAAACTACCAAACCTGAACATCATCCTACGAATGTTGAAAGCATTCACAATGTCAAAATGGATTTTACTCCTATATCTAACTCATAATTATTCACCAAAAAAAAACATTAAGGAAGTGTATATAAGTTCTAAATTAAATCATCATACTGATTATATATTAATATAATTTAAATTAAAAATATATAAATGGATTAACTAACAACAGTAACTAGTTTCAATGGTCCTCTCAAAAATGATGTCTAGAAGTTTGTTTAATCCACATTGCAAAAAGAATTGGATAAATCAACATATGATCACAATGATGCTTAACTTAAGAGTAATAAAATCTGTGATTCAATTTTGAAACATTTAACAACTCAAAACAAAAATTTCAAATTCATTGTTAACTGCCTCCTAATGTAGAAGGCTGAGTGTGGTCTCAACATTTCTGGGTCTTGCTTTTGGGATAACGAAACTGATGGATCACTCACCATCAAACATGAAACTGAAGCAATTATAGGCATAGTTAATGTATTTGCTTGTGCCCTATGACACATATAAATATATATTATTATAAATGGGCAATAATTCCACGTAAATTGGTAATGGCCATGGATACAGAATCATATCCATTGAACCCAATTCATTTGGATCCAACCTCAGTATTGTTCTCACATTATACTAGATTTGGAAATCTTTCTAGATTATATCATCCACATCAAATCTGATTCCCAAGTGAATGCCATCAAATTGTTAGAAAGTGATGAACCCATAGAGTTGTCTATTTTTAATATCTTCTCATTGGAGACCAGAAAAATCTATATCTCAGAGCCGCGATCCACAATCAAATTGGGTCTCTTGATCAGATACGAATCTATTAATCCATTGATTCTGCACATCACCAAAGTATTGAAAGGGAGTCCTGCAGAATCAAGTGGACTCAAAAGCAATTAAGATTATCTCCTAGGAGTCAAATCTCATAGGTATTAAACTATTGATGAATTCTCAGATATCGTAACAGGATAGGCATATTCGAAATAATCAATTGAAGTAATCATTATATCCCATCATAAAGCTCTGCATATTTTCACCATTGACTAAAAAGTCTCCCAGAGTTGTAGTGTTAGAACCAAAGTATAATTGGGGTGGACCAGGAGCTTTGGGATGTGAATTTGCCTCAGGAGCTATACACTCTTTCAACTTTTCTCAATTGATTAAAGCCTAAGATGGTGAAGAATCCAAGGAAGTGATTAAAAATGAAGACTTCTAATCATAATTTAGTAAAGAATCAAATTAATTTTAATAAATTGAAAATCAGGATATTGAAATAAACAATTAAGAGAATTTATAATCAGAGTTCAAATAATAAATCTATTTGGAAAAAATTAATGATCCTCAAGAACATTCCATTGATAAATCATAAAGTTTATCTAATTCACAAAGTACTTTATTCCAATTAACATACATAATTAGCGAATCTAAATTAAATACCAAAACAGATTTCTAATAATAAAATGAAGAAGCTTCTAATCTTGAATAACAACAAATAATCAATTAGGTTGAGCTATTGAAGTCATAAAATATTCAAGACAACAGTGATGATTTGGATAATCAATAACAATAACATAATTAATAGATTTAATCTGATATTCCATAATCTGAAACCCATTCTAATTTAAGATAATAACAATAGGATGATGATGTAGATGTAAAGTAAGAATTTTAAGTTAAATAAACAAATAATGAAGATGGTGACTTATAATAACAAAATGAATAATTAAACAAATCCAATTTGCAGGAGAACGAAAGCGAGATAATAGGTATATTACAATAGTATGTAGAAGCTTAACCTTAGCCAGATGTTTCTTAATAGGAGAATGACTCTAAAAAAGTTGCTGTGAAATATGTTAACCAGTTAGTATTTAAATCTCCAAAGAGAGACAAAATGTATGTAGTTGATAAAACTCTATTGTTTGACATCTAATTTGAAGTACCAAAATATTATGTAAATATTTATTGATGTGATTGTATAATATCTATATGTAGATTGCCATAATTAAATATATTTGATTAGATGAAATTCCTTTTTGATTTAATTATATGTTTCACTGAAGATTATATCCTCAGATTTTATTGCACATAATATACTAAAAGTATATCTGAGTAGGTAAATTCAGTCAAGTAATAATATCAATGGATATATTTTATTTCTATCATATTTATTCTAATCATTATATGTAATCCAATGTGTTAAATTGGAGTACTTATAAACTATGCTTTCTTAATAGAGAATTAAAAAATTCAAATATTTAAGAGCATCAATAAATTTTAAATTAATATTTGATAGGTGAAATTACAGATTGCTAATTATTCATAGATTTTCTTAAATGGTAATCAACTAATTATTGGTATTCATAAGACTAGTTTTTTAAGGAGTATAAGTAATTAATATATGTGATGAATAAGATTCTGTACTTAGCATGATGGTAATATGTTGAAAATGAATATTATGTTAAAATGAAAATTTGAATATTCTATTAGATGACAATGATTATGGGTATAATCATTCAGTTAGACAACCTATTGACTAAACCTATTAAGCAGATAATTATGAATGATATTTATATATATAAATTTAATTATAATATTATTCGTTATTATTTGTTTTAATTTTATTCTAATATAGGAAATAATATTTATTTATGTAAATAACACCTAAAGCATTAACAGCTTTACAGAAACTATTGTCTGTTAATTCGCCCATTAATCCTCACGAAATCCGCAATCAGGAGCACTCAGACTCTAAAAGCAATTAGAAATCCTAGTAGTGTTAGAGTAGTTGTCAATAAGATGGCATTAACAATAGGCTAAAATAAAAATTTATGAGTCCTCTAGAAGGAATAGAATCACTTTTAAGACATAGTATAAGTAAAGCCTCAGTAAATGGCAAACCTTAAGGAAATGTGAAAAATGAGTTAATTAATGTTTTAAAATAAAATCAAAATGTAAAAGAAAATACCATAAAAAGAAATGGAAATTCATTAAATTAACTGCTTTAACCTTAAACGAATGCACCTTAAAAGGAATAGAGTGCAAAAGTTGATTATAAAAAAAAAAGACCTCCGCAACTAGGCGATATTGTTTAAGATGATGATAATGCTTAATAAAAAAAAGTTACTACATCGAAAAGTCTGTAAAAGAGTCCAAACAATATCAATAAAATTGGATCAGGTATATCATTAAATTTATCCTTCAGGCTTTTTTACTAGCACTCATCAAAAATAAACTCATATGAATGTATTTGGGTCATTAAACGAAGTCCTACGATAGTATATTCAATAATAAAGCCATAAAAGACGTAAGAGATTAATTTATATTAGAGAATGGTACTGATCGAAATCAAGAAGAAAAAAAAGTAAACGAAAATAAATTGCACTCAGCTTAAAACAAAAGGATGTCATAATCACTATAACCCAATTATAGCAACCTTCTCTAAGAATTATATTTAAAAACCACAAAGATTTTAACTACTTACCAAACCAAGGAAACTCTATGGAAGTAGGAAAAGAATAGTTTAAAAGAGGAAGTTAAATTTTTAAAATAGTTATTATAATAATAACAAGAAGAATCTAATTAAAAATATCAAAAATGAATCAAAATTTTTGTTTATAAATTATAATACTCAAACTACTTATTAGTTCTTAATTTCTCAATATTTATATGGAAATGAATAATTGTCTATATAAAAGTCTTATTAATAATTTTACATTTGTTGAATTTCAAAATAGATTTTACAATTGAATTAAACAAATTAATTTTTATATATTGTGATTTTAAACAAAAGGTTTATGTTAGATAATGAAATAGACATCCTCATTACAGTCCCAGAATTCAAGAAAAATGAGGATTCAGTCTAATATCGAATTTAGTAAGATATCTATCATATCAAATCAGTTTTCAAAACTAAAAATCAAATTCAGGATTCGAAAATCACTACAGATACTCAGAACTCAAAAGATTTCATGAAACCCTTCAAACATTAAAAACTGAATTGCCTGTCTTCCCAAAATCCTATTGGTGGAAATCTGTCAACTCTAACACTTAACTTATTGAACAAAGAAGATAAATTCTTGATTCCTATTTCCAAAATTTGACTTCAATCAAATTAGTTCGAGAATCCTTGATTTATAAAAACTTTTTGTTAGTTGCCCTAAAAGAAAGTGATAAAAGAGTATAAAAAGTAAGTTCATATCATAAATTAAAAGGAGAACAAAGAGAGAGCAAAAAGATCTGAGAATTAAACTAGAAAGAAAACAAAACAACTTGGTTAATTTATTACTCCTGTACCGAATCCTGTGAATATGCCACCAACTCCTGAAGATAAAAGATCCTAATCTATGGAGCATAAGCCTGTAAATAGCTAATAAAGAAATGAAAGGAAAAGGACGAGCAAATAATAATCACCTGTATAATAGCAACACTATTTAGGTACTTAATTTTGGTGGATCTAAAATCTTCAGAGGAGTATTGTCAAATGCTGCTAAATAATGAGTATTCAATTAAAAAATTATATGTTAAATATTAATTATGCAAAAATATTCATAAATTGCGGCACTATTGCAATAATGTCTTGATAGAAAAAGTACTTTGAAATCAATAATACTGAAGAGCTCTTCCAATCAGTCATTTGTTAGGTAGGCTTATGCAATCATCAGTAAGGCTATTCAATATTACGACTAATTATATTAAATTGTGGAGGAAATTAAGTCCATTCAATATATCGACATATTCGATTACAATTTGCTTATTGTTTTGATGCTCGATATATTTAATCCATAAAACAAAAAAGCTAAAAAAATGGGAGGAGTAGTTGCAAGATATCTGAAAACTCACAAAGTATTAATAAAATAATTGCTTGAATAAAACAAGATCTATGAATAAGAGAAAAAATACATATATATCAGAGCCTTACAGCAACTACCATTTGAATCTGTTCAAGATGAGCACATACCAAACTTATGCAAAGTGGATTACGACATTTATTCACAGTATTTATCCAAAAACCCTGAGTTTTTGAAAGGAAACACCTACATAGTTCAAAGCAAATCTAGTGCATTGCCAGCTTATTTATTATTAAGGAATATTAAAGATAAAATAGCTGATATTATTGATTGTTGTGCAGCTCCAGGTAACAAAACAATATAACTTTCACATTATGCTAAACAAAACAATATTACTGGTAAAATATATGCAATTGAAAGAGATGAAAAGAGATTTGAAATACTGAAAAATAGATTAAATAAATATAATTGTGATAATGTTGAACCATTAAATTTTGATTTCTTAACAATTAAACCTCAAGCTTATCCAAACATTAAAATAGCCCTATTGGATCCATCTTGTTCAGGCAGTGGGATGCTCTAATTAAGAATGATAGAGGCTTCAAAGGATGATTCTATTTAGGTTCCAGAAAATAAAAAAGAATAGGTGACTCAATTATCATAATTTCAACGAAAAATGTTACATCACTTAACATTTTTTAAGAAGTTAAAGTTGATCATCTATTCAACTTGCTCTTTATATAAAGAAGAAAATGAAGATGTTGCTAATAACTTTTTGGAACATCATTAAAAATGGGAATCTGTAAATTTATTTCCAGAATGGCCATATCGTGGAATCGATAATAATTAACATTACGTTCGTGTTCCTCCAAAAGAAAGCGATGGATTTTTTGTAGCTATGTTTAAAAGAAAAGAATGATAGATATTTAATTGTTTATTCAAATAATTATTTTTGACTTACAGCGTTTAATTTCTATTTTAAACCTTAATCTTTATTACTATTTTGTTATGCAAATATTATCATACCTAAATTTAAAATTCTCTATAGGTTCATATTTTAAATAATTTATTATTATAATTTAGTCTTTAAATAATTAAAACTTCGAATTATAAAATGGATTAAGAATTCCCTTAAAATAATTTATAACACGAGTGGAATTTTGAATTATCACAAGCAGAGGAGCATACTCTGTTATCTAATCAAGACCATTACTTTTTTGATATGAACTTTATGATTTTACCAGATATTTTGGATAAGATCACAATTGAATTGAACATCAATCTTTAAGTGATATCTTCATAATAGTATCAAAAGGAAAGATAAAAACTACTATTTACAATGCTTAAATATTAGATTGGTTTGGATATTCTGATAAAATTGGTTTATAGGCGGGATTAATCACCTTTAAATGGTTATTACTACTTGAAGACGCTTGACGATATGGCTTATGTGATATATAATTTGCAGAATGAATTATTGAATTTGATGATTGAGCAGAACATATGTTTATTATAAATATCAAATCGCATAGTGAAACTCTTTAACTCTGTATTAAGTATGAAATACATTTGAAAATAGATCGAAAAAAAAAGGAGGTCAAGTAGTTGTCTCCTTCTAACATAGTATAAAAAGACCTTGAAATATTAAAATAGAAATTTAGCAGAATAAATGACATAAATTGTGTTTTGAGACACAATGGATTTTATATACATAATTGGAGAATGATTTATGACTTTTTGAATGCACCTTAATATAAGTTATTGAAGAAGGTGATTCTTTATAGGACAGAAGTACAATAGATGTTATAAGAAGAGTCTGAAAAACAACTATTAAGATTGATGTCTATGTTAACAATTTATTAATAAGAATTAATCATAACATACATTTAATCTACTTAATTAAGCTAAGAATAATAATAATAAGAGATGCAAGAAACAGAAATCGTAAGAGGGAAATATGCTCAACTTTATAAGGCACTATTCCTAATGGACACAGATAAAGAACAATAATTGCCTAATATTTTCAAACTCATGATGTTATACTATTTTGAAATTGAGAATTGGAAATTATTAGTAATAGAAGAATTGATGGAATCGCATAAGGAATAAGATGCTTATGAGTTATTATTAGCCAGTAAAATAAATTGGAATTCCTTAAGTAACAGCGACATTATAATTAAATTATTGATTGCATCTAAACGATCTTTGTAAGCTTATGTTTATGTCACAGAATTGAAAGAAGAGTAAGCTTTAAAATATTTCATCAAGCAAATGATAAATTAAAATGATATTTTGAATTTATTACAGGTAGAATTTACACCTGAATAAGACAATGTAGTTAATGAAATCGTTAAGAATTTGGCAGAAAAGGAAGTTTTAATAGAATTTGTGAAGAAATTATTAATTGCAAAAAAGTATTTTCATGCTATAGAATTTTATAAAAAATTAAATTAGACCCACTTCCAACTTGGTTTGGAAAGAATTGAAGAAGTAAAATACATTCACTAATTTTTATAGTTAATTAAGAAATATATTGCTTAACTTCCTGAAATTGAGGAGAATTACTATCTGGCAAAGATGTAAGGAAAATAATTGACAGAAGATGAATTATTGATTGAAGCCATTTTAGATAATCAAGAGAAAACAAATGACCAACAGCAATATTAATAACCAAGAACTATATAATATTTTGTAGAATAACCAATTGTGGATTATGAGAGGGTAATTAATTGTTGTGGATGGATCAGAGAAAGCCATTTAGGTATAATATTTTGAATTTATAATTTTATGTGATTAACATATTACAAATCATTATAGATTTCTTATATTAAATAATGATCTATTTTTAATAATAATATTCTCATTTGTTAATGATTTTCTCATATGATTATTTATCCAATAATGTATCTAATTCTGATTCATTTTACACTTTTGCTTACAAAATCCATGTTTCTTCAGCCTTCTCATTTATCAAATTTGGAGAGTCCTTTAAATCTTCATTAATCTAATAATAAACAAGTTAATTACTCCAACAATTTCGCCAGCAACAGGAGCATAGATGTCAGCAGCAACTTTGACACTTTCAATCGCTCCCAATGATTGGTGTGTTTTGAATACCAATCCCACTTTTTGGAAATCTACATGAACTATATCTCCCAATTCCTTTTATGCATAATCTGTAATTCCAATTTTAGCAATCTTTGTTTGTGTGTCATATTTAATCCATTCATGATCCTTTGTGTATTTAGTTAAGACTTAGTTACTCACATTAAATATTTACCTGAAAAGGCTTATCTCAATTTGAAAATGGATCTCATGTACATTTTGAATAAAAATATATTTATGTTAAATATCTGAACAAAATAATCATAAGAAGCCCCTACACATCAATACTTACATTCTCAGTCTCTCCTGAACCTTTATCCTTACTAGATCTCGAACTCGTTTATACTACCCTAAACTGTGAGGCTAATTGAATTAATCGTTTTCTGTCTTAATAAGTAATTAACTTGATCATGAAATTTAATATATTGAGAATAATCATGAGAATCTTAAAATTACGATTGCCTCTATTTTGTTATTTCTTCAAGTTCTCTAAATGAAAATTATGATTACCTCGAATTTCCACTTCATAATAATAATCAATAATTATCAATAGATCATGCAAAATCTGCTTTTTCTTAAATTTAACATTCTAATCTCAGTGATTCAATTTAATTTAAGTCCAATATTCTTGCAAAGTCATCAGTAACATTTCAAATATATTTAGAGTTATAATTATTAAAATATGTTTATAATAATTTTTAGATATGCTTTATTAGAACTTTAGCAATCTTAAATAAAAATTAGAACAATCATCTCTTTAATATATGGATCGTTAAGACTTTATATCAATTGCATACTTTTAGAGTTAATACTCTATTTATCATATATTTTTGTAAGAATTAATATCAAAAAGTGAAATAGTTAGTGCGAGAATTTAATGTAAAGATAATCTACAATAATACATCATAATTAAGTTATATAATTATATTTATAAATAAGACCAATTTATTAATAAGAAGGAAATTCTTAAAATTTAGGAACTTGTTTATTTTGAGAAATTTTATAAATTTAAATTACATTCCACCAAGATTGTAAGGGTGAATTATTTGATATATCAAGAACTTTCAAATTTCCTATCATAAAATATAATGACTAAAAATATATATATATGATTTCCTTAAAATATCAATAAGTTAAGGTTATTCAGATAAATTCAATGTGATATCTTAATATTTTGATTAATATATGCATAAGTTTATTATATAACTGATTTTTTAAATTTAAAGTAAGCGCTAAACAAAAATTTTAATCATTTACTAATAAAAAGAATATATTCTGTAAATTGCCTGATTTAAGATCATTAAAACTAATCTTATCCATAATAACAAAAAGCAAAATTGAATGATATTGAAATTTATTGAAATTTAACCTTTTATATAATCATAATTCAATTTCCGAAAATATATACCCAGAATTCTTAGTCTTGCGTATAATTTTCAGGTAAAAATATAATAGCAGTAAAAAAATCAATGAAAATAGTACATAAACTGATGGACCAAAGTTAAAATGAAATTATGGAGGCAGATAAAATTTAATGTTGTAAGTACCATTTTAAAATTCGTTTAAGCAAAATATGGAAATATCAATATAATTTTATCGTGTATTAGCAAGACAATTTAGAATCCAGGTACCTATTGAGTAATTATATATAGATTTATTATAAAAGTATAAGGATGTTCCATATTGATATTATTAATTGACAATCATAGCATAATCCGTTATTGGAGTATTGAATGAACCTTACATTAAAATGGGTTCCAATAAATTTCCATCTAAGAGATGATTCAAATAATAAACTCCAATTATGTTTGTTTTATTATATTGAAATTGTTGCATCAACACCCCATTTTAATAAAATGAATTGCCATTATTGCTTGAATTGCCATAATTAGGAATAGTTCTAATTGCAATACCTGAGTAAGGTTAATAGCCTGATTTTTAAAACTATTTTAATCTTATTTCTACTATGGAACTAAAATAAATATTCCCCACAAGCATTGTTAGACTTTGAGTATATTTTTATATAATTTAAACCAAAGAATATGATATTAATGGCTCATAACAAACTTACTATTAATCACAATAATAAATTATAACAGAAATTGGTTCTCGTATTTTGATTTCTGAATCATCAATTAACATAATTCTACCAAATATTTAATAAGCTTAAGCATAGAAGAATATTATTTTTTAAGGTATATGATTTTAAATCTGTTACTGTATTTAGACAATTGAGAAATCATTACATACAAAGAGATCTTCTGCAAATTCATTCGTGTTATCTATCTCCAATATAATGTTGTAAGATTAGTAGAACCAATACAATTATTATAAAGAATTTTCTAAGGTACCTAAAATAAAAATTTAGTTTAAAAGAGTGCTCATTTTTTAAATATTTTAAAACCTTACTGAAAGTTAGATAGTATCAACTAATACGATATCGCCCTCACAATTTAAAGTAAAATTAAGCAAGTATTATGAAGTACTATTCTCACAAATTGAATATAATGTATAATCATCTGATGCTGATTTTAAACATTCCTTTTATTTTAGATTTGAATAATTAAAATTTGAGATGTAATTTAAGCCACTATTTACAATTTATAAGTGTGAGTTATTCTGTAAAGCAAAACATTAGTTTTTTATTGAAGTAACTAAGGAGAAATTGCTTAAATTGGGAATGCTGCTAGACTAATGAAAAAATTGTTAAGTTATACTGCAATATTTGTTAAAGTCATATGCTGAAGTAAGATTTGTTGATCCGCAATATCCAACCTGCCTATCAAGAATTAAATTCATTGGATATGAGAAATTTTTGGATCCAGGAATTATATTATCAAAACTTAAATTTATTGATAAATTGCTTTAATTTAAAAAAACTGTGAAGTTTGAATATATAATAATACTTTAATTAGGAGTCTACTATAAGGCTTTGTCATTTAATGCTGAAGTTACAGTATAGTTATAAATATATTATGGGTAACTTATTGAATAGTTAAACACTTGATCTTATGATTCCACCGATGTCTCATATTTTTAAAATTCATAAAGTTCATAAATCGAATTATTTGAAAGCAGCACCATTGAAAATAAATATTAGTATTGAGGCTAATAAATATAATAACTTGTAATTGCCTAGCTACATAAAATTGGTGAAGAAAAATTAAGCATATAATACAAACTCTAATGATATGGTAACGAAGGATTATAAGCATAAACAGTGTAATTACTAAAAGTAACATATAGGAATATGCTATCAGATGATATTTTTATTACATTTTCAATATTCAAGCTATAAAGGTTCTTTACATGATAGGATTTTTGTAAATATTACACATTCCAAACTGAAAAGCAAAGATTTTGACCATTATTACATAGATACGATAAAATTAACTAATGATTTATTAAATTTATCTATTTGATTGTGAAATTAACTTGAATCAAGGAAATTGGTATTGGTAAGTTATTTTAATTAATAGAAATTCTGATAACCTCTTGTCTATTGTTGATATATAATAAGGATGACTATAATTGTGTATTCATAACAATTTATATTGGATTAAATTGAATGTTTCTGAAAAATTTACTTATTGATTATTAATTTAAAGTGATGATATTCGTAAATTGAAGAGTCATTATTTAAATTTCTTCGTTTGGAAATAGAATTATAATATTATTATAAGTAACTAAAAAATCTGAAAATTATTATTGAAAAGTATTATTTGAATAGCTAATTAATCTATTGGTATCATGCTAGTATTAATATAAATAGATTGTATTATTAGCTCTTAGTCCAATTAGTATTACTAAAGGAAATATGCTATAGCCAACTTATAAGGAACTTGCGTTTGCTGATGTATTAATTGAAGATATTATTGTAAATTAGTACCCTGATTCTGGACTTGTCACTTAGTTTAACAGAATATCAATTGAATAATTATTATAACCTATTAAAATTTATTGAGAGTAATATAATGACATTGACAATGATTAAACTAATGAATAACTTTGATTAATTTATCCAGCTTATTGTTAGGCTATTAATGTAAAATTTAAAGGTATTCCTATTGGATTTTGTTGATATTATAATAATTACCCTGAAAAGCTAACAAAAAAACTCGTAACTTTAAGGTTCAACGAAGTTTAATTTTAAGGAAGATATTAATTAAACATTACATATACATTTGTATCATTCTAAGATAATTCTTAAAGATACACCTTGGAGAAGGTAAATTATCCCTTATTCTGACATTTAAGTAAAAAAGTATAATTATTTCCTACATTTTCCAAGTTAGTTAAATTGACTTATAAGGAAGGAAATTAAATTTTATAAACAGTTATCTGTGAATTAAACACAAATAATTCATTAGCAGAATTCAAATATATTAGGGAATTAATTTAGTGATTTAGTTCGTATGAAACTACTCCATTCGACTATTTTTCTTGAATTGATATAGTATCATTTAATTTATATATAATAAATTAGTTATTTTATAGTATCTTTGAAATAGGCTCAAAGACAAATTAGCAATCCTTATCTATCATCAGTACTTAGTTTTCGCATCCTAATAGTGAAATAATGCAAATTTCTTAATAAGGTAAAGTTTACATTAATAATATTTGATCGCATTAAGAAAAAATCTATAAATCGTAATAAACATTAATACAAGTAAAGTTATTCATATCATTGTAGCTAAATTAATTTTTTAAACATAATTGAGAATCTGAAGATATGGTTAATTAGAATAAAACTTGGTTAGTAATTATATAAATATTGGGACTTATTGTGAGGGGAATATCAAAATCGACGAATTAATTAGTTAAGCTACTTTCATTTACAAATTATGATGAAAAGAGTGAAAGTATCGAATAATTTTCAAAATATTAGGCGTATACTATAAAGGCATTTGTTCCATTAATAATTGATTATATTTTAGTTGAAGAAGGTGAAGATGATTATATTGAATAAGCAATGATTGATTACGCTTCCATTATTTGAATAAAAAGCAATTGATTATTCTAATAACAATCAATCAAAATTTTAAAATCATAAGATAAATTGATGTTAAAGCAACTAAATGAAGCATCTATTTTCACCGATTCCCCAACTTATTCAAATAATTAATCCTTCCATTGATAAATATATACTTCATTTTAAAATGATAAAGTACCAAAATGAGTATTATTTGACGACATTGAGATAAATTCTACAATAATATTCTTAGTATTTTACAATTCCCTTATATTTAGTATATTTCTTCGCATAAGTTCATTATTTATACATTTGGGACATAAGGATCAATTTTGCATATTAATTATTAATCCAATACCGTAGTATCAATATAGTATTCAAAAAACTCTCCTTCTGTCGGGTACAAAGAAATTGCTTATTCTTTTGTGAAACTAAACTAAGGAAAAGCGCCCATTGTATTCATTACTAAGATAAATATTATCATGGAAAAAATATTAATGAATTGCCATT
This sequence comes from Paramecium octaurelia, assembly GCA_905182995.1. Lineage (NCBI taxonomy): Eukaryota > Ciliophora > Oligohymenophorea > Peniculida > Parameciidae > Paramecium > Paramecium octaurelia. Next base: position 218,436 of record CAJJDP010000102.1, read on the forward strand.
AGTTTTAGAAATTCATAATAAATTCACTAGAATCACTAATTAAATAATAATATCTATCTAATATATATTATTATCAGAATCAAGAAGGCTCCGATTGTATTATCTACTTCTTTTACCAAAATTGAATTTTGGTGTAATATTCATTTTAAAGATTCTCCATCTCCATAACTATTATTGGCAAATCATTAAATAATTCGTTTATATCTTTGTTATATAAATTGTCTTATCACTCTTTGATTCTTGTGGATTCTTTGTTCTTTAATTAACTTTTAATGAATTTAGTATTTTGATTCAAATTATTATGATTATATTATAAAGTCACCTAAGCTTAATAGCTTTAATCTTTTTTAATATTTGCTTATTATTTTTGTTATTATTATTTATAAATGTCATTACTTATTAAATGAAACTTTATTTGAAGATTGCCAATTATTATTATATGTAAAGCTAAAAAGTAATTTAGCTGATTGATATTTATCGAAATCCTTTAATAGATGTGTCTTTCATCTTTCTAAGTACTTAGTTAAATTAAGATTCCTAAATAAAAATGAAATTGTAGATAGGGGACAATTACTCTACTTCTCTTATTCTTCTAAGATTAGTTGGAGTATTCCTTAACAATTCAATCCTACATATTCTCATTTATCTCAACTAATTCAATTAATGATGATCATCATCCAAAAGCTAAGGTATATTTAATATAAATAATATATAAAAGAAGCCTTACATTAAATCAGATTTAATTAATTAAATATAATATTAATTATAATTTTAATCTAAAGATTGTTAAATTAAAAATTAAAAATCCCTCCTAATATTGTATTCTTAGTATATAAAAATATAATTTATAAATTGTCCCCCAATAGAATTTTAAGAAATAATAAATTTAGAAAATCAATTATTCAATCAATGAGCAAGCTGACTTTGTCGATTAAATATGTCCAAACATAATTTAAAATTTCTTTTTAAGCGAATGAAAAGACAATAATCGGAGAGCTCAAATAATATTCTGTTGACCGTCTGAGCAAGCTTCAAAAAGTAAAAAGTGCTTGTATTATTCCTTTAGCTAGTAAAAATCGGGTTTGAGAACATACCTTTGAATTTTGAGGCTACGAATTACTTATTAAAAGACAATTAGGACAGTATTTTGGATGATGATGATCTAGTGCTAGATTTGATTAAAGATAATGAAACAATCCACTTAGTATTCATTCCTTCCTTAAATAATACTGTTACATAACCATAACCATAAACGTAACCACAAACATAATAATAACCATAACAATAGCCATAACCATAAAAATTAACATCATTATTTTCTTAATTCTCAACACAACCATAATAAGCTTTTGGATTTAACTAAAAGAGTCTAGCCTCTTACTCAAATAAACCTAAAGCAATTCCACTTTAAGCATCATAACCTGTTTCTAATCCACAAGTTTAAATTACTTCTTCAGATACATTATTAAATAATGATTAATTGAAAGAATTATAACAGAAATTTTATTTAGATACTAAAAACATTGAGAACGCCTAATGGATAGGAGAATTAGAATTGCTTTTAAGATTTATCTAAGCTACAGATATCACAAAGACCTATAAAGTTAAATGCAATTTAGAAGACTCATTAATGTAAGTATCTGAAATGGTGTGCAATGGTTTATAATTATAAAAAGATCATGTAGCCTGCTTCTTTAGCTTAAATGGGCTTCCAATTTGTGCATCCTTAAATTAGATGCACAATGTAAAGGTTTCGGAATCATTAAATTGTTTAAAGAATAAAGAAATATTTGTCATAATTACAAAATGTAAAGTAGGATAGCCTTCTTTACCTAAGATAGATTCTGAGTTAGGAGAATAATAGATCTTTATTCAATATTCTGGGTCTAAATCTATCAAAGTGAATATTTTGACAACAACCGTATAAGAATTAAAATAGAAAGTATATCATAAACTCAATATTCCAACTCCATTTCAATAATTAATTTATGTAGGTAAAGTGTTGGATAACGCAAGCACCTTAAAGGATTACGGAATACAAAATTTAAGCAACATTATCCTAACATTTAAAATTTTAGATTCTTATCCATTCTAATAAAGTTACAATTATAATTTTCATCTTCCTTGGATGAGTCATCTAAGAGAATAAACAGAGATCGGATTACAATAATTTAGATCAGTATCACTAGTATTCTTTTCTAAGCAAAAAGAATCAAATATTATGGCTGTGATAAGGAAAGTTTCAATGTGTAATGCCCCCCTTGTATTAGCATGTAAACTATTCTCTCAAAATCTGAGATCTTCCTAATTATAATGCATAGCATTTGAGGTTGGTATGTAACGTGTTATTTTTGATCTAATACTTTCAAGTCAAACTGTACCAGAAACCTTCAAAATTAATAAAATATTTGAATATTCAAGATACTTTTATGATTAATTCTTGAATTGGTCATTGAAATTAAATTAAGATCAGGTTAAGTTATAAGAAAGATACAGATTCATTGATTCTATATGTAGCATTACATTAAAGAAAATTAGTAATCCAGCTTATTTATCAGAATAAACGGAAGAAGATAAAATAGATTTGGAAACTTGTTTAGTAGTTGATTATGATCAAATGCAAATTAAAATTTAAAATAATGAGGTTAATTAAAAGCAGGTTCCTTATGCATAACTAAAATTATTATAACCAGATTAACTATTAGAGGATTTCGATTTAATTAAGTTGTAAGAAAGAGAAACTCTGATTTGGTTACCATAAGCTTTTATTGAATTTAATGATAGTAAATTTGAAGTAACAAATGCTTGGATTTAAAATAAAGCAGTATCTAATCATTTGACTTTAAAACTATATAGTGGAATTGAATTAAAAAATTAATAGACCGCTCCCTTATTGACAACAAGAAAATCAGACGAATTCCTTATTTATTCAGGTCCCAATAAGGATGTCAAGTAACCAATTATCATATTTAATGTAATGACTGGTGAATCCACACCTATGAACCCAGATAAATTGGCCGTTCTATAATAAATTGGTTCTATGCCTTAAAATGATGATGATGATGATTCTGAATAAAATAAGGAAAAAGTGTTGGAACCTAAGATTACTAACCCTCCTAATGAGGCAATAGTAGTTTTACTTGACATATCAGGTTCTATGGATGAGTTATATTATGATAGTGAAGATCTGACTAGAATGGGAGTGGTTAAAGCATTTTTCAGTACATTTGCTGATAGAACTATGGCTTATGATTTGAAGCATGTAATCTCTTTGGTATATTTTGATAACAGAATCATTGAGAAATGCTCATTCACAGAGCTCTTTATATTGTTTAAGGATTTAGTGAATAAGGCTCAACCTACTGGTAGAACTAATCTATACAGGGCTTTGAAATATGCTGAAAATCAATTATTAAAATTCAAGCAAACATATCCAAAGTGCTTGTTAAGAATTATTGCTTTGACGGATGGATAAGATAATGATGTCAATCCTTTGGATCCAATAAAGGTTGCAGAATCCATTTTGAAAAATGAAATCTTTTTAGATTCTTTTGTTGTATCAGATGATTGCACAGATTTAAAGAAGATAACTAAGGCCACTGGAGGACAATGTTTCTCTCCTTAAACAATACAAGAAGGATTGAAATTATTTGAATTTGAAACTATTTTGTCTGCTTCAATTAGAAAAAAGTAAAATAAAATAACTCTGAAACAATTAAGAGATACTTTTAAATTGAAAGATTCATAAATTGATTTTGATAAAGTTCCTATTGGCATCAATCTACCAAATGAAATAAATCAATAATCTATGCATCCTTAATAACTTGTTTAGGAGATCGTTTAAGATTAAAATAAGCTATTCTAGTATGCTTCCAATAACTCTTTAAAGAGAGTGATTAAGGAGATTTTGAATTATGAATAGCACCCTCATCCACATATAAAAATATTCCCATGTCAAGGGAATGTCTCGTTTTGGAAAATTATCTTATTGGGACCAGAATAAACACCTTATGAAGGAGGAGTCTATATACTGTATCTACAATTTGATGAAAACTATCCAATCAAGCCTCCCAATCTGAGATTCCTTACTCCCATCTATCATTGCAATATCAACTCCCAAGGAAGAATATGTCATAGCATCTTAGATCGAAATTACACTTTAGACACAACAGTACTCTAAATATTCTAGGCTATTTTCGGTATCTCATTTCTCTAATTATTACATAGGGTTATTGATGACTCCAGAACCTGATGATCCATTAGATACAACTATTGCTTCTGAATATTTGGAAAATCTACAATAATATTAGAACAAAGCCAAAGCTTTCACACAAGAACATGCCAAGAAGCCATTAGATGAAGTAATCACCTAAATCATTGGCGTGAAAAATGAACAAAATTTGAGTGATGCAGAAATGCAAGCCAAAATAGTAGAAATCAATAAATGGATTCACGATCATAACATGGAGATCGAGAAAAATAATGCCTAAAAATAATGATTATTATCAATAATATTTAATTATTAATAGATCAGAAAAACTAAGAAAATTATTAAAACAATGTGTCATTTGATAGTCCATTCTTTATGTCATCTACATTTATTTTCAAATGTATCATAACCTCATTAATATTTCTAAGATTATCCTTTTGGAGGGAGTCCTAAAATCAAACAATAACTTACATTCACTTTCTATTGCCAAGATGTTTTGGTTAACAGAACATTCTATTCCTTTATTTCAACTAAATTTAACTCACTCAATTTCAACAGTATCTATTTCATCTCTTAATACCCTATGGGATCATCTTTATTTTAGATTAAGTATTGATTATATCTCGAAAGAACTTGTTGGAGATATGCTACATTATATCCTTTGATGTGAATTTCTAAGGCAATATTAATAATCAGTAATTTCAGAGATCTACTAAAAGAGTGTAAACATGTGTGATAAGCCTTATTATAAATTCTATCATAGGCTAGTTTAACATGGTTGACTTCAATTTATTTAAATTACCCAGTTTTCACTAGTTCCTCCTTGCCAATCTCAATTGCCTTTCTACAAACACACAAAGTCTTTCTGATGTCAGTGGATATAGTGGCTATCTTTTTGCCTAGATAATTCAGAGTGTTTGAGGCAAATAATTCCTTAATTTTCTTCTCTTTCATTCTTTATTGTAATATTGTTTCGATTTGAGCACTGGTGTAAGGTCTGAATACAACTCTATGATTTCCGAGTCTTGATTATAATTTGGGTTTGAGTCTCTCAGGAAAATCCATTGTGTTGGCAATCATAATAATAGTCAATTTTGCATGTTTTTGTTACGGCCAATCAACCAAATTATATAGCACTTATTAATCTGGAGTGAATAGGTTATCACATTCATCTAATAAAATTACTCTATTCTTCTTAACAACCGATTTCTCATAAGTCTTGTATGTAGCAGGTAAACAACCCTTAGTGAACAGTTCAGCTAAAATAATAATGAAGTTGAAATACTTAACAAAATACAGGCTTGAACTTTTGAAGCATCCTTTATGTTTGTAAGTTTCTCCAATAAAAAGGAGTAAATGTTGTCTGGCAGTCCAAAATTCATAGCATTCGCATAGATGAATTAGAAGTTATCCTTTTTACTTGATAACTTCTTTTAGACTTCCATAACAGTTGCAGTCTTACCGATTCCTGGAACTCCAGAGATGTCTAAAATTAAATGAATGCATTTACATAAGGCTTAAGATTGTCCGTTGTTCTTTACACCATCCTCAATAAACTTAGTAATTAAGTCTTTTTCTTCATCTCTACAGAGAATCTCATCTGGAACTGTTGCTTCTAATAGGGAATTGTAACACTCATTCATGGAATCCAATTTAGTTTTCATAGCCTTTGTTAACTTAACAGTTGTTTAGGTAGGTTCAATTTGTAAATCAAGATCCATCTTCTTAGTGTGCTTAGTAGTAGAATTCCTTTCAGTTGTTAAGGATTTCTCATTATGATCTGATTGTTGTTTCGGAACTCCTAATAGGAAATGTTTGGTATGATTGATGTCCTTGTTAAGTTCTTCGTACCAATCATCCTCCATGTCCATTGATTAGTCTTGAGTTTTAGCAGTACTTAATAACTTTTTGGGTTTTATGGATATAATCTTAGGTTTATTTAATTATCTAGAAAAGCTGGTTGACTATTCTGATGGATTCAGAGTAAATAACTGCGTATTATCATTGTTGCATTCTTACTCGATCACAATTTTTTAGGTTACCTTATTAATAACAGGAATCTCTTGAGGCGCGAAATTATCCCTCCTTTTAATATTGATAGTACTGTCTAATTTCGTTTATATCAATGCAACTCTTATTTCTGTTTTCTCTCCTTTGGTACACTTCTCTTCTGTAATGCTCTTCTTCATCTTGGGGAATCACAAAATAGAAATCTGGTTTATTGTTCTTTGGTTTATTCTATGCAGCATTGGGAACTATCGGTGCTGGTTGAACCTTCTCTATTTTAGCTGGTTATTTCTTAGCTTAAGGAATGACTATGAGATTGTACTTGTCTAAGTTTATTTTTTTTATGCTTATTTCTTTGGTGCCATAATTGTTAATAATAAATTTAATTATTTAATATTTGGCACAAAAACACTAGTATAAAATATATACAATTTTGATAAATGCTTTAAACATTAGCATCGTATTATTGTATTGTTATTATTATTTATTAATATATTACTATTTTTTCTTAGATCACTTAATTTACTTTAATGTAATTAAACTTAACATAACATAATTAAATTTAAAATTAACTCAACTTCCCCTTAGAATAGGTCTGCTTGAGTCTTTAATTTACAGAATATTTTCAACTTTGTATATATATAGATAAATTTCAATCTTATGTGTTGAAGTCTTGTGTGATTTCCTCTTTTGATCTACGCTTGTAAAACAAAACATATGCATTCTTAGATACAATTTAATCTTCATCCACTTCATTCACCTGAGCGTCATCAAAGTTGTACCATTTTCCATTCAACTAACACTAAACAGTTAAAGTACGTGGTTCTTTCCAAAAGCAGTGTAATGTCCTCCTCCCATGCCTCCAAAATGATTTGATACTGCATATAAATCATATAAGAGTTTCTTATCGTCCTCTCTTTTCCCTGGAAATTCCTCTTCTATCATCTCCTTCTGTTGGGTTTCTATATCATAATCCAATGGTCGATTCTTATTCAGAATGAATTCCGTTAAATCTAAACCTCTTACAGGGAAGTCCACAAAGGTCTCAAGTTTCTATTTGAAAAATCCACTTGATGCTTTGAATCGCTTCAATGTGAATATCAAAATATCAGATGCCTAATCGCTAAATCGATGCTCATACCTTGTAAATCTACATACTCTTGAAGGCCTGGACATGTTCTTTACAAACCTTGCAATACCAGGCATTGTCTTCAGCCAATTATTCTGGCTATTCCGATTGTTTCAAGCATTCCTAAAGTGCCACTTTTTGGGTTGCATTATTATTCGAATAGTTATTAGATTTGACCATATATCTTGGCTTATTTAGATTGTTATTGCTATTCTCATCATTACTCATCGAATTCCTCTCCTCTAAACAATTATTGCGTTAAAATACCTTCCATTTGTTTTTTATTTTACTAGTTCTAATAATATTAGTAGATGTCAACAGGTTTAACATTCTAAAAAGGACTCTTATTCCAAAACACAATCAATTCTATCTTAGTATGGAGATCGCTCTGTTGCGCTTTCGTTTTAATTTTTTGATAGGTTTCCTCTGTGTAATCTGCATCGCAATCTTAACAATTCTTCTAGCTACAGAAACTGCAAGATTGCCAATAAGTGCTTGGAGATTTGAATTGTATGTTGTAATACTAAGATTTTATAAACTTATATTTACTTTTTGGTAGATATTATCTTCATAGTATTATTTCAATTGTTCAGGAGTTTGCAAATCATTCATTGAAACCTAATCACAAAATATGGGAAGTAAGGCCTTAAAAATGGCAAGGTGTATTTATTTAAGTGTATGTTCTTTCTATATGATTACATAGAATTATTAAAGAATAGTTCTTTTATATTACTAACCGAATCCATCTAAGGCTTTTTAAGAATAGCTCAAATAGATTCTATCATCTGAAGGTATTGCCCTCTCCTCTTCACTTAATGGTTTGATCACTAGATACCCTCTCTTGGCATTCTTTCTAACAGAATTAATCTCAGATTTGGGATCAATAAGATCTTGAATATCATTGGAATAGGAAGTATAATAGATTAATTCTTAATTTGGATCTATTTTAAATTCTGGAATAATGAACTCCTTAGTGAATTCATGTAAGGCCATTGCTTTCTTGGATCCTTCAAAGTTGATGTATTTAGTTTCAATTTGAACTATTGATTTGATAACTTTGATTTAAATGGACTTTAACTTTTTACTTGGAATACTGAGTCCGCAAGTCAAGAATGGATCAAAAGTAATAGATATTTATGAACATGTGGGACATTTAAGAGTTGACTTATATTGTCCATGCATTAAGTCAACAATAATGGATTGATTTCTAGCAAGATGATTCTACCAACTTTCCTTTGCCACTTCAAAATCAGGTTTGCCTTAATTATCCTTTGATTCAACATAAGGTTTCTTTTTGACTCTATTAAGATCCTCGTGTAATCCATCCAAAAGGAAAGTAATTAATTCAGAAGAATCATGTTATTAAAATCCTTTGAACATTGGTTAGAATTATCCAACTGCTTTTTTGAAACTAGTTGGTATTACTATGTTTTTGTCACCACACCATAATTTCTTAATAAGGGAGGCATACTTCCTGACTAGTTATCCTTTAGTTCCCAGAGGATTGTCCTCATTAATCTCATCAAAATATTTATTTGTAATAAAATATTCGGACAATTAATATGTGTTTGATAAACATTGAGTACCACTATTCATAAAACATGTGTTGCCTAAATTACCCAATCCAGCGACTCCTTTTACAGATTGTTCGCCGACATTCATCTTTTTTACTTATTCATCATCAGATCCACATGGATCACACTTTGGAAGATGATATCGTTCATCATTCACTTTGCATCTTTCTGAACAATATGCTACCTTTTTGCATTTACATGGAAAATGAAGTTCACTGATTGAACCACAACTTTCACATTTGCCTTCAATTGGAACAGAGGGATGTCTGATACACCAAGGCTTAAAACTTTGTTAAAACTTAATTATTAGTAAAACATAATACCTCAATTACAACAAGGTCATTATCAGTAAGATTTAAGGATTTCAATGTGATGTCTGATGAATTCTCAATAGGATCTCCTGAAAAATCAAAGACTTGATCATCATTGTAATCAAGATCCTAAACCTGCTTTCTGATTTCTGCAAACAATGCCTTATGAGGATCATTTTAATTTTTGTATCTCCAAATTCTAACACCATTCTGATTATTGTAATTACCCCTAAAAGTATGCACAGTCTTTTATATTAAAGCATAAAAGTCGTTCAATACACAATTCTCTTCTGCTTATAAATATTCCTTTTCGAATTATGTCAGATTATCCTAAGCAATTTAAATAATCGTATTAGGTAAAATCAATGCGGCATTGAACTTTAAAAATCAAATGATATTTACCTTAAACAAATTCACAATCACCTTCTTATTTTTGCCTTGTCCTACAGAATTTCGCACAATCTAAAGACCTCTGTAATGCTAATTCAGATAGTTCTAGATTTATTATGAAATCACTATGTAATCCTTATCCTCTTGTAAATTGGGTTTCAACCATATATTCCATGGGTTGGAGTTAAGCGGGTAATATTTGAAACATTCATTTATGCGCATCTCTAGCAAATCATTATTATAATTTTGCAACATTGTTTATCCGAATTTCTTGTCAGGTGCTTGACCATTTACAACTTAATCATATGACACATACTATTTCCATGAATCAAACCAACTAAGTAATCTAATTCATTTAAATACTTTTTGCTCAAAATATAGTATTTGTCACAGTCTTCATCCTCAAAGTTCTCCTACAATTACAACAACATCTAGTGTATTTCCTTTGCTTATTGTTTCAATTTATTCGCTTAATGTTGAGGAATCCCTGTTCTCTATTATTCATCTGAATCCTCTTGACTATTAAAGTGATAAAATCACATAATTACTCATCGTCCTTTCTTGAAAATTTCATTATAATTAGATTAATATAATTACTATAACTCAAACTCAAATCCCTAATAACTGGTGAAATACAAAATTCTTTATCTAGTATTATAGAATTTTGTAAATTTCATCAATATTATTAATTCTACCCCCATCCAAATTTGTTCATAAAATGCACTCCCCCTCCAATTATCTAGATCCAATATAACACTTAATATAAACTGGCTATGCAAATCTTGTCAAATAATGATCTAGTAATTCAATTTCTCAGTGTTCATTTTTTATAAATCATTAATTACCTAAGGAAATTGGCTAAGACTTCTTTCATTACCGTCGTTCGAGGACTGATTGATTCTATAAAAAAACGTTCTAGCTGATATTTCCTTATTGAATACTCAATGAAAATATTAATTAAACCATTCTGCATCTTGTAGATTCAAAAACATCAAACACTTCAATTAAAGATATATTGATGATTTATATCTATGAGATATAAAGAAACCACAAAATTAATATCACTATTGTAAAATGTATTCAAAACAAATATCCCACAGAAATTTTATATATACCGAAATCAATATATAATTTAAATCTATTTATTAATCTAAAGATTCAAGTTATAATCTCATTTATATTCAAAATTATATGCTATCCTGTTAAATTATTATTATTCTTTAATTGTAAGACTCCTTATATTTTTTCATCAAGTGTGCATTCACCTTTTTTAGAATGGTATTGTTATAAAAAACTACAAATAAAATCCTCCTTAAGTTATTTTATACTAACAAATACAAACCCTTTTGGTTTATTCTTCTTAAAATACTTAATCGATCTCCAATCTTCTAAATCCTTTAATGACATTAATTTAATAAAAATCAATAAGCAATATTTTATTCAATTATAAATTTCCTTAGTGAATTTATTAATTAAAATTTTGTTTTGAAAGAAATTAACTTCTGTATAAAAAGAATTGGTATTATAAAAATAATCATATTGTCAATATAAGATAAAATTGGTTCAAATCCTGTTATTTTTAATGATATACCCTGTATTTTCAAGATGCTCACTTTATTTTCCTTTATTTTACAACAATTTACCAATAATAACCTTAATGTCACTCTTTGAATGGTTTTTAATAGGCTAGTAATTCTCCTTATTTTATTTAGTCTCTTCATGAGTGCTATGATTATTATTATATCTAATCTTTTGTATGTTTTCTTTAATCCTTAATGTTGTGCAGGGACACATGTATTATGAACTGTTTTTTAAACTATTCAACTAATTCTGAGTAAAAGCAGGGACTTTGAAACTATTAAGTGAAGTATTGTTAGTTTTTTGTTAAGTTGAAGTACTTTATTAATAGCTGATTTCAGTTTGACCCAACATTTTATTTAAATTTGATATTTATTACTTAACTCCTTCTTAAGACATGGATCTTTAATAATTTTACTCTTTTTATTTTTATAATTCATGTTTTATAGATCTATTGTAATCAAATTAAATTTGTCTGTTGGCTATGTTTGGATTCAATTATTTCAAAATTTTTGGTTTTTATGAGTCTTCCTTTAAATTATTTTTTGAATCCAATTAGAATGATTCTTGGTTCTATTAAAATATGCTTTATTCTTATAAATAGGAATTGAGATTGTAATTATTACTGGTTGGAATAGAAAAGGTTGATTAAGATTTCTATTTTTTATCTTTCATCAGGTTAAATTACTCAATTGAAATAGGCATTCCTTCATTCATATTTGAAGATTTGTCAAGTGATTGATTGTTTTGAAACAATTGTGATTGTATTTATTATTTTTAAGCAAGGATAATGGATTAAGTGGATGAATTTTTCAAGTAATTGTTGTAAATTTGCACTTTACTTTCAGGACAAGCAATGTGAAAACTTTTACATTAAACAGGACTATCATATGATTAGAGGGAACTCTTTAATTTAATAGCATCAATACTTCGCTTTTTGGATGTACTATGATGACAATTCATACTTTCAATCAAATTTGAATCCCTATTTATTTTTTTCATTTCTTCAATTTACTTCAATAGAATTTGTTTTTCATAAGTGAATTAAGCCTAATTTTCAGCATTTTTATCCGTCAATTATTTAATTTAATCCTCATACTACTATTTCAGATTAACTATATCAATATTCTATTCAAGATGTTACTGATATTTCTTAATTGTATTCTAACATTTGTTGATTCTTAACTAGAGTTACTCCTTTTCCTTTTCATGTTAAGTGGATAACTAAGTGAACTTGGATTCATACTCCTGCTGTTTTGACTTATAATCCTACATGCTTAGATCTTTTGCTTTTTGTAGTTCTTACTCATAAAATATTTTTTATTATTATTCTTTCTATTTATAAACGTCTTCCTGTTTAGCCAAACTTTCTCTTAATCTTTAGTTTTCCTAACAGTTAACTACTTTTTCTTGTTCAAGTTAAGAAATCCTGTGATCATAAAGTAAATATTGTTTTTAGTATTGTAATTCCAATTCCTTTGCTTAGGATTCCTTCTCTTAGAGTTATTCTGATAATGATCTAACCTTAAATTTAAAAGGACAATTACTTAATGCTCTAACTGTTTAATCTACTCCTTAAACTTTGTCTTATTATGATCTTTCTGTTAATTATCGATATTCTTTTATAATTCTGTAATTGATTTCTAAACCGTATAAACAATCAAATACTTTCTAATTGGCTGTTGAATCACTGATGGCTTATGTAATAGTGTCATTTAATTTCTTTTGGCTAGTTTCTCTCAACTTGTAGTCTTCCAATTAGAGTTCAAGCAATTATGTTTTTTACTCTAGAACGGCCTTATCCTTTTTCCACTCATTCTCCTTTGAGATGAACTTGTTATTAAATATAATGAGGATACATATTTTCTCAGTTTGGCTATGTCATTCTCCTCAAAAAAATTAAATGAAGAATTGAGCATTCAAAATAATATAACGATTAAGTGAATTATAAATAAATAATCACCAAAGTGTTTCTAAATACACATGGAAAACCTCTAGTTTCTCCCATTATAATGAGCATATCAAATTTTATTGTCAATAAATAAACAATTGTAAATGCTTTTTGCAACCAAAATTTGTTTCAAGATATATTTATTAATTAAAATGTAAAAAATCAAATTACTCGTTTTTCTAGCTTTGGCAGCCACCATAGCAGCAGTCATGTATTAATATGCACCTTTGGAATAATATTACGTATTGATTATCTAAGTGCGTAGAACCTAAGAAGACTGTCTCATGAAACTTACACAAAAGGTGAAGCCAACTATGAATTTTGTATGGAATTATGTACAAGCAAAGGAGGAGTCAATTGCGGTGGCAAAAGAAAGGGTACGTATATTCGTTTTTAAAATTCAAGGTTGCTGCCATGCCAATGCTTGTAGTGCCAATAAGATCTACGGATGGGATGAATGTGCAAAGGGTTAATCAGTAAGACTTGGTACAGACAGATGCATCGGTAGTTGGGATTGAGTTAAGATTCGAGCTTACAATAAATATATAATTTTACAACACATAAAATATTTAAATATAATTTTCAGTGTTTTAGATATTTATGAGAGGAACTTTGAAGTTCTTGGTTACAATCAAATTTATTTTATAAGTATTTATATGATCTTTTATTAAATCTATATTCATTAATAATTTCTCGATTTTTAATCACAAAATCTCAATGTCTCAATCGTTGATGATTCACTAAGAATTGAGAAAGCAATTTGTCCTACAGTAAGTTTCCAACTTAGAGTCACAATTAACAAAATGGGTTTAACACCATTGTCCTAAGTATCGAATTATTAAAATCTAGTGACGATATACTACAATCTCATTCAGACGAGGCTCATTCTTAAAGTTAAACCCACACCAATGTACTTCATTTTTAAGGTCTTCTCATGTACCTTAAATCATTAAGTGAAAATCCTTCTCAATTAGAATTTCATACAATGAAATCATTACAACAGTATTTTGATTATATGTCCCAAATCTTGTAAAATGAACTTAAACTCACCTATTAAAGACAAACCATGAAAACAAATGACAAAAATATTGAGAAAAAAAGTTAAAAGTTTTCTAAGAAGTCCAACTTAATTTTAAAAAACTGGTTGAATAAACACTATTCCTATCCCTACCCCAGTAAAGAATAGGTGGAGTAACTAGCTGAAAAGTGTAATCTAACATAAAAACAAGTATACTGATAAAATTATCTAGGTTTAAATTTGGTTTATAAATGCCAGAGGAAGAATAGGGAATAAGATGTATGAGGAGAGGAAATTTAAAAATATTGTCAAATCCAAATATTTATCATTAAACTCTAGCAAATCAAAAAAAGAAAAACCAGAGCTTAATCAAAATGATCAATGATATCATACAATAAATAATTATTATTCATAATTGACTCTCAAGTTAAGATGCTATGAACCTACAATTTCTTACTCTATACCTAAATTACATTCCCTTATCATGGATACTTGAACTTGATTAATTTATAGATGTCAGGATTTTGATGTTTAAATTGATAGAAATAATATTGCTTATATTTTATTTAACATTATACTCAAATTTGATGTCTTCCAATAAGTTTACACGTATTCAAATAGATTAAAAACATCCTTAATCCAATATCTATATCACTACTAGAGATTTCTTAAAACCTAAAAATCAAACTCAAAAGAAATAGAAACTTGATTAGTTAGCATTAATGGATATAGTGGCTATCATTAATTTACAGAATTAAGAAGTGCTTTTTGAAGAGATTCCACATCTAAATCCAACAACAATTGAGAAATGCTAAAAGTACACTTTTTACGAAAATTAAGGAGCTGTAAAATTGATTGATGTAATTAATTCTCTTTGTTACAATCTTAGGATGTACTTAAAGAACAACGAAAATCAGTGGCCATTTTCTGCGACGAAACATATGATAAGTCTCATTAGTTGCTGGTTTGCTATCTTATTTATGATAATTTCTAAATTACAGACATCTAACAATTAGATTCGCTAGGAAATAAAATATGTGAAATTAATTTTGAGGAGAAGAAAATTACATTAATTGAAAATAAATTTCAGATCGTTAGAGGATTTGATAGAAACTCATTATTCCCCAATTATAGATTTAAAACTGAAATTTAGCAAATGTCAGATGCTTTGAAGTTTCAGTAGACCTAGATGGCTAGTAAAAAGGTTTATTCTAATTAATAACGGAATTTATAATACTTTTTCAATGCTGATAAACTGCTTCTAAGAAATCCTCCAAATTTAATGAAACTATCATAAGAAGGTAATAGATATTTAACATTTAGATTTTAAAGAGAAATATTATAGTAAGTTAGAAGAAATAAAGAGTTAGCCAAGTGTAGGATTTTGTAGTGCAATTGTGATTAAAAAGAAATGATAAATAAATTTCATTTTATAACATCACAATAATCCATTAATTCACTATAATTCTCAATATTCTATCTCTTTCAGATGATTAAATTTAAGCCTTTGTCCTTTAATATTCATCCTTCCTTCATATTTAGTTCTACTCTTATCCCAATCCATCATTTTCTAATGAAATTTGTTAAGATAATATGCTAATCTAAACTTTTCTAAATTACTGTTTTAAACTCTCTAAGCATGTATATTTAAATTACTAAATTGGTTTATCCCACAATTCTTCAAGATTCCCGATAGTTCAACCCTGTTACATCATTCTCTAATTATAATGAGCAGTATTCCTTAATAATAATAATATAATTAATGAATTCAAGTATAATTTACCTATTAGAAAAAATTTAACACAATGATCTTACAGTTTATCTGTATATATTGCGACTTCCTGTATAGCCATTAGAATATTAATAATTGATAGAAACGATAAAGAAAAATAACATCAAAGTTATTTTTTATTTCGGAAAATCATCCTTAGTCCTCAAAAATTAAAGTGGAATTAAATTATAATAAGTTACTCAAGATGAAAAAGTATTATAGGACATGCAAGTATTTCACTGCAATAAAATAGGTTGAGTTAATTAATAAGAAGTCGAATATTGGATTAATGTGTTCTGAGACATGTGAAACTAGTTTATAGATGTATTTCCATTATATGGTTAAGATAGAAAAAAAGAATTTGAGTTATTTTGAGAATCATGTACAAAAATGAATATTGTAGGCTTAATGGCATATTTGTCCAATTGACTAATTGAGATAATTGTATGAAGAAATTCAAAAATCAGAAAATATCAACATATTTGATTATAATCTACTGAAAACTAATTCAAACATTGGTTCAAAATTATCAAACGTTAGCTGTTAGAGTGAGATCGTAACAAAAGAATTACCAAGATATGATTAGGACAGATGTGAATCTTTTGTTTAAAATTCCTAAGTAACAAGCCAAAAGTTCAGCAAAATTTTAACAATCGAGGACTAAGTAAAATCAGAATTTTATCCTATTGTAACGCCTCCCTTATCAAAAATCGAAAAAGCAGTCGATCCAGACCCAAATAAAGTGGATATAGCAGTTCCACCTCAGCATTAACTTAGGTTTGATGACTAATATTAATTGCCTGGCAGAATTTCATTTATTCATTTTATACCTCAATATGGATTTAGATGTTTGGAGTGAATTATTCATCCTCACGTTTATTATTTAAATACAATTAATATTCATATTTTTATTAATAGAATTAATATGAATAAATTATGTTCTTCATAGAATCCTTAATCTAAGAATTTGCAATCACATCGGTTAAATCATGGCTAGATAAATTGCCAAAATCCAAGATGAAATAAACAAAATTAGAATAATTGATTATTATAATTTTATTTTATAGTCTTCAAGGGATACTTCATAAAAATTTAGAATGGTATTCACTCATAATTTTTACATAATCGTAGTAGGGAATGGATTCTACATAAACTGTTGAGTTTATGAGGAGATAAAATTTTTAATTTTAAAATCTCAGCAACCCAGTTAGTTATTAATTACAATTGTAATAAAATTTATATTACTAAGAAATCTCGTTGAATCATAATGTTCATTTTCATTGTTACTCATAAAAAAGTGAGATTGATATTATAAACTAAATTATAATGTGTCTTGTTTGTAATAGCAGAACAATGAATGTCCAACAATTAATTAAAAAATGAAATAGATCAATAGAATTGAAATTAAATTGACAAGGCTAATCGATCATTTACATTATAGTAAAGAACAAATTAATGATAATGTTAAGTATTTCTTTTTATTTATCGTTCATAGATGGTAATTTCTTTTTTATTGTTTTTGTGTAATGAACTACAAGTTCAATAGTGGAAAATAGGATTATACTTGATTTTAAAGTATATTTAAAATATATTTATATGTATGAATAATAATTATCATCAATCTTCTTTTAAATTGGTCATTGTATTTTTTTCTTATTTCTTGTGATTTCTAAAATAATCAAAGTTATACACACATTTAAATATCAATGGAAGTATCTGATAGATCATCATATTCCTTGGAATGGCTTCTGTTTATTTTTTTTTGATTATGAACTTGAGTGTAGAATTTATCTAATTTCTTGCTCAATTTATCCATATTTCTAATTAAAATTTATTAATTTAATGGATTTATTAAGCTTAGGCTAATATATAGTATTGATTTGATTTTATAATATAATATAGAAATAGTATGAAATTGGATGAATTTTATATTTATATATTAAATTAATAACTCACATAAAATAAATGTTAAGCCCAACAGTCACAGAGAATGAGTAGTAAAGGAAGATAGGTGAAAAGTTGATTACAATTATCCGAACTATATTAATCACAGAGAGAGAAGTCTACAATTTGATTAATATTAGGTTGAGGAATTGAAAATAACATTAGCCGAAAACATTAGATTTGACATCAGTGATGCATTTAGAGCAATCGATTCTAACATGAAAGGATACATAACTTCATAAGACATCTTTCGATTTATGTGTAAGAATGGATGTAGTGTGCACTAAAAGTTTTGTGATTTCTGGATCTTCACATGGAGTAAAGGAGATGACAAATTAAGATACCAACTATTTCTTGAATTTATCGTTCCTCGATATGATAGAGATGCAGCTATGCAATGTATAGTCAGAAAGTTGTATTCAGAAACAGGGAAATGTATCAATGCATAATTAATAATCTTATAGACAAACTGTCATTCTATTTAGAAGAGTTTGTGGCTAAGTTGATATATAAGGAGATCGATTATTTAAGAACTATTGAAATAGAGAAGATGAATTTAGCCTAATTAGTTGAATGGAAGTTTACAACAGTGTTTAAGTATATTGCGGGTAATTTGCCTGTTATCGATAAAAGATGTTTGGATTAATTGTTGAACAAATACGAAATTTAATCATTGACATAATAGGAATACAACATGTTTCTAAAGAGATTCAATAGGAATGAAGAGACGATTTTGTAAAAGGACGAATTCAGCGATGCCATCTTTCCAAGCAAAGAATTAATTAAGGAAATGTAACCTCCAAGAGATGGATTTCAAGAATATGTTCTCAATCACGATTAACAATTGGATTAACTGTTGGGTAAGGATTAAGTCAATGATGGAGATGATTTCATTTTCAAACCAGAAGAACATAAAATCAAATTAAATTCTACTTAAAAAGGACACAATATTTAATAGGAGTTTATTCCTTAAAACTAATACCCAATTTAATCTACCTTAAATAAAGAGATTAATGGACCTCCCACCAATTAATAGCCTACCTAAAATAAGACTATACTTATGAGTCTTAAACCACCCTAAACTTAGTCCTAATTTCAATAACACACTATTGATCAAAGCATTTAAGCTTCAACTCCAATCCAAATGAAATCTAAAAATTACAAAAGCCCAAATGAACAACCTTCTCAATATCAACAATAAGATTTACTCTAATAATTTGAGAGGAAGTAGAATGCCTCTCAAATGGCTTTCAGTCAAGATAATTTATCTAACTATTATAATCAAAACCTCAATTTGGAGTAATCCCAATAAGTTCAATATAACTAATATGTTAACTAACCGACAAATGCTTAGTATATTTTATCAAGATAATGACGGTGTTTTATTTAAACTTTTATTAGATAGTATTAATTATTTTAAAATATCTCATTTGAATTGATTTAGTAATATTTTTAATGATTCCTTCTCCATCACATCATTCATCTTCAAAATTTACTTCTTATGCGTATTAAACAGTTTCCCATGCTTCTTCACTTTCAACTCTATCAGTGTTTCATCACTTTAGCTTTCTTTTATTGCTAACTATTAAATGATATCACATTTGATACTTCATTTATGACCATGAAATTATGACATTATAGAGGTTCCTCTATATTTTGTTCTTTCCAATCAGTATCATAAAATAGCAAGAACCCATCTACTGAAATTATGAAATTTGTGGGTATAAAATCTTTGCCAAAGCTTAACGATCTTTCCCAAGCAACATCCCTTTGAACACTATACTTCTTGAGAATCAAAGGTGATTGTTACAATAGATAATCAGGAGAGGGCACTAAAGATTACAATTAATAAGTACCTGTAAAATTTGAAGCAAAGGCATGATATATCTCGGTTGATATTTCCTTCTATAATGGTATACCTGAGTATTTCTTGATCACCACTAGCTATTCTGGTGTTAATAATTAATTAATGTTGAAAGCTGTTATTGCTTATTATAATATCTATGGATTAGCAAAGTTAATTGTTTTCTAGTTTGGGAATTGAAAATACTTTCCTAACTCTGTATTTAATTGTGCGAATAATTTCTATACGAACTCTATTCTATGTAATTCAAATTCAGATATCTCTTTGAGAATGTAGGTAGTAAATAGACCGAACTATTTCTATTATGTTATGAGGGACTTGAAGTAATCTAAATTTAATCAATCTATTTACAATGCATTTTATATTCTTCATCATAGATGTCCTTCATTTGTTGTCCTCCCTAGAAGGCTGCATCTACATTCTAAGCATAGATCTGTTCATATTGTATGAAACTCTTGTAGAATTGTTCGACAGCATCGAAGGTTATATTTCGTTATCCTTAAACTTGCATCAAATAATCAGATATCTTTTATTTGTTCATTTATTAACAGATAATTAATTTCTCTTTAATCTCCCCCTTCAAATTGTTCTTCAATATTTAGATATTTTAAATATGCTACTGATATTCACTCTCAAGATTACTAAAGTTTTAGCATAAGTCTAAATGGTATTATTATTAAATAATATCTTTGTCATCCTATGGCTATTCTTAAGTGTTGCCATTGATATTTTAGTTACTAGAATGATTAGATTATTTATTTTTCTTTTGGTTTTATTTGTCTTATCTTTGAGTTTGATTTGTGAACAATCTGCTCAATAGTTTTTAGTTTGGTTAAACATAAGAATATGTGGCAAAGTAGTCTAATTGTATCGATAGATTATTCAAATAATTTTGCATCATATCAAATGAATTATTGGATGATTTGTATCTCATTTTGATTTGCTAGAATACAGTTTCAACAATTGTTAAATATTCAAAAATAAATTCAACCATCTTGGTCATATATTAAACAAATATTTAATGACTTTAAATTCTTCTTTCTTGATAAGCTGCCTTCCAAATTTCATTTTTTAATGCCTCTTTAGATTGCTGTAGATAGTTTATATCAATGTTGTCCTTTAGTTTTTATAGGATAAGACATAAGTATTCAATTCTTGAATTGACTTGTTTGCCTGTAATTTTTTTAATATATTGTTTAATAGTGCTTTGGAAGGAATTCGCTTCTAGTTTTTACTGTTGTTTATTGAAATCCGCATTAATGGTGGCCTATGTAGGTATTACATTTCTATTCTATTGGTATTATTATAATTAATCTTATTTTTGTTAAGTGTTGTCCATTTGTTAATTAATCTTTCCATACCCATCATCCGTTGGAGTTTCCATCATTTAATTGATCGCCATTCCTATCGCTGCACCTTTAGCTGCAATGGATTAAAAATTTTAATTCTCTTTGACAGCTTCCATGCCTTTTTCGTATTATTGCTTAATGATCTATTGACCCTATTCCAATTGTGATCCAACTGCTTCCTTTAGTGTTAATGATACACTTACATTGACTTTTTGAATTTATTAATTGGCCAAGTTTGATGCCTTTTAAATTTAAGAATTGGCAATGTCTGTGCCCTTTTGTACAACTTTATTGGTCTAATCTAGAATGGGAAGAAGGTTCTTCTAAGCCAAATCCATCCCTTTGGCAAATTGAGTTGCCTCTGAATGTCCTTATGAGATTTAGGATTGGAGTAAATACCCACAATTTTAAGAATGGGAGCAGCAACTTTCATGGTTTGGTTGGCTTCTGCGATTTGGTTGGTTAATTGGGATGTGTGATTTTGGAATGTGTTTTGGGCTGACTTAATTGATGTGCTGACTTAGTCTGCTTTTGAATCGATGAGTTTAGTTAGTTTTGTATTTAACATGATTAATTAATGTCTCAATTTATCGATCAGGAAATAAATGGGTACAAGGTCCAGAAAGCAATAGGAGAGGGGAAATTCTCGACCGTGTACAAGGCGATGAATAAGGAAGGGAATGTGGTTGCGTTGAAGAAGATTAAGGTGATTTGTGACTCTATGTTAGATTTTTGATATGATGGATCCAAAACAAAGGGAGAAATGTTTGAAGGAGGTGAAGCTAATGCAACCCTTGGATCATCCAAACATCATAAAGTACTTGGATTCATTCATTTACAACAATGAATTGATTATAGCTACAGAGTGGGCGGAGAAGGGAGATTTGAAAAAACTAATCAAAAATGCTTAATCTGATGATACTCCATTTGAAGAAGTGTAATTGTGGAATTACATATTGCAAATAGCAAGTGCATTGGACCATATGCATGAAAAGAGAATAATGCACAGAGATTTGAAACCAGCAAATATATTTATAGGAGGAGATGGCTCATTGAAGGTTGGAGATTTGGGTTTGGGTCGTATATTTTCGTCAGAGACAATCGAAGCCTACTCCAAAGTAGGAACACCACTTTATATGTCACCTGAGGTAAATTATCATTAAAAAGGAAGAGCTCCTTCATGGCGAAGGGTATGATATGAAATCAGATATCTGGTCATTGGGATGCATCGCATATGAGATGGCTGAGTTCAAGAGTCCCTTCAAATAAAGCGAGAAGATGTCTCTCATGGATTTATTTAATAATATCACCAAAGGAGAATTTAAACCAGTTTCTAATCGATACAGTCAATAGTTGAGGGATGTCATCGAAGGCATGATAGTAGTCGACCCCCAAAAAAGACTTGATGCAAGCACGGTTCTGTAGAAGTCAAAGGAGATCCACAATACCTTCCTTGATACCAAGAAGACTCCATAGATAATTAATGTTTTGATGATGGAAGTAATTAAATCATGCAATTTATATAGGACATCTATGAGAAGTTGTCATTAGTTCAATATCATGAATATTTCTGTATTCCATTGAAAAAGAAACCAGTTTCGAAATATTATTTCTCTTTAGATGAAAACGTTAATCAGAATCAAAGGTTCTATTACTTTGTTGAGTTATGTTATTGGCTAATGAGTTTGCCCAAGTAAAAAAAGAATAAAATGGCACAGCCAATCAAACTCAATTATCATAATGTTGAAGAAACTGCCAGAAAATTGCTTGTTGATATCAAAGCTTGGGGTATAAAATTACCTGAATAATTGGGGTCTCCTCATATTTCATAAGGATGTGGAGACATGGTTTGCTTCATTTTAAATGATTTGCTAAATAGAGAATTGATTAGAGTCAATTTCAAATTTGAATCTCCTAACTTCGGTAAGGATTTGGAAAGCTCTGTAATTTAGGTTAATAAAATAGATGATGAGGATCTTGTTGAAATTTAAGAAGAAGAAAATGAAAATGAAGAAGTTGAATAAGATGAGTTGACTTAGAGTATTCTATTTTATCATAAGAAATATAATAATGAACAAACTGATTACAATCAAGTTCCTCAAGATCGATAAGTCATCGAAACCAAAGTTGCAATTAATGAATGGACTAAAGAGTTCAATAGAGTTGAGAAGGAGTTTTCTAAATTCGAAGCCAATCTTAAAGTGAATAAACTTTATTTAAAGGATTATGAGAGAACAATCATGACCATTTCCAAATGTTCCAAAGTAATTCCATTATAATTATTTAAGCAATTGTCTCTTCTCTCTGAACACTTGAAATCAAATGAAGTTTAACAAATTTAATAATAGTGGATTGATTATTTGGAATTGATCCCTAAATTAGAAACCAAAGTTACAGAATCAATACCAGAAGATACTTAAATCACCTTAAAATAGAACAGGATTAAAATATCAGATTTATAATTATAAATTTCACAATTGAATAAAGGGAACACCGAGAAGTTAGAAATCGATCAACAATTAAACCAATAGTTATTAGATGTAAAGGAAAGAACACCTGTTTTGGCTGACAACAGAACTAAGCAAAAATAATTGATCAATTAATTGAGAGTATTGATTTTACTCATTATAATAGAATGACATACGGGATATGGACGTTAAAATTGGCATAATGCAAACTCAAATATCAAAATCGTATTTTCATACTAATGACGTATTATCTGATGAAGAATTCTGAAATATCTAATAATTTTATTTTAAATAATATGTATCATGATATAGGAGATTTGCATTTACTACTTTTATCTGATCTTCGTTTTTTGTCTTTGCACATAAGCAATATTAAGATTTTAAAGGAATACTGATTAAATATTTATGCTAAGTCCACTAAACAGGGTATTTTTAAAAATATTTTTATCTAATATTTACAATTTGGAACTTAAAAAAGACACAAATAAATTATGATTCAGCCACTTTCAATACAATATGCCACAGAAAGCATTTACTCAAGGATATCACTTACTTTTTGTATATCATAGATGACAACTAAGTTGGGACTAAGTCAAATCAATCTTATGAGTATTTGTGTCTTCCTAATTATTTAGTAAATATTAACTGGAGTTGCATGAATGCATTAATTTGACATAATGCATCGAGATTTAAAACCTGAATATATCATGTTTAAAGAAGCCAATCAAATAGCAGGATTATGAATTGTAAACATTAAAAAGGAAGTTTACTTATAAAAACTATACCCAACATCAAGCAACTTATGAAATAGAGGATGAGTAAAAAATTTAATGATTAATTCTATATTTGTGTTCATAGAAATTAAATAACATCGTGTTAGTAGATTCTAATTAGTTAATTGAATTAGCTTGTTATTGAGTATCAAATTTATTTTATATATAATGATCAGTCAACTAAAAAAAACTTGAAAAAAATCATTAATTCATTGCTTTCTTTCCAAAAACTATATATTCACCTTAAAATCCATGAGTCACTTTTTTACCTACTTAAATAACAACAAAATCTAACCTTTGGCATTAAACTAATATGGCTAATTTTATGATGACCCATATTATTATTTGCCATATATTTTTTTAGGATCATATTTTTTGGATTTGGGGATCTGCGGCAACATTATCTATTTAATAGAAGACTATTTGTCGAGATCATCATCACTGTCATGATGTTAAGTATTTTTATAAATACTCTCAACTTTCAAATCGAATTGCAAGGAAGGTAACTGCAGACAATAAAGATATTAATTACTCCTGATTTCTTTTAAGATTTTGCATAGTAGTTTTAAGTTTTCTTGAATTACGCCCAGGGTTACTATTTGCTTTCGTCTATTCTTTGACTTCCTTCCAAAGAGTTGTCATTTCTAAATAATGAAAATGGTAATAATACAATTCTCTTTGATTGGATATTCTGATAGTATGCTAGCCACACATTTAAGGATCAGCCTCAAATAATTCTCTAAAGTATTCATGTTTTAACGCTTATTAAGCATTGATTCTCTCTTCTGGGTCATAGATCAACAGTAGTTTAATTAAATCGATGCATTCCTTGCTTTAACCTTGCAGTAGCCTATCGATACCACTGCCATGTTTAGGTGGGAAATTGATTTCCATATGAGTCGCTTGTCTAGAATAGGAAAAAGGTTTAACTTTCTAAATCTGTCGAAAACCTTCTGATTGGGTGTTCCCAGTATGTTGTGTATTTTGTTGATTTGATCTAGTTCATTGGTTCCTGGGAAGAGTGGAAATAAGGCTATGATTTCAAACATGACACACCCTACTCCCCAGAGATCCATTTTATGATCATAATAGCCATCTGTCAATAAGCATTCGGGCGCTCTGTACCACCTAGTAGAGATATATCTAGAATGAGACATATAAATGATCGTAATACTCAGTATAAGGATGTTTGGAGTAGATTCCTTTGCATGATCCTAAATCGGCAAGTTTGAGATGATCTGCGTTTAATAGAATGTTTTCACTAATGATTTGAATATTGATTACGGTTTAATGTCTCTGTGAAAGATGCCATTTTTGTGCATATGTCCAATAGATTTTAGCAGTTAGTACATAAATGATTTAACTTTTTAAGGATTCAAAGGTTGTTTTCTCCCTATTTGAAATGTTGATAATAATACCTTTAATATGCTCATACAAATTCTGTTCCATCAACTCAAACACCAAAGCCAATCGTCCTGAGGGTTCGTCACTAAATTAAATTTATATGATTTTCATACTAAAGAACTTCAATCAACTTAATAATGTGATCGTGTGGACTCAGCTTTCTTAGTGCCTATATCTCTCTCAAATGATTAACCTACACTTAATCAGTATGGCTTACTTGTTCAATGGATGTGAATTTATTTTTCATGCATTTAATTGCAACATAATCTCCAGTTTTGAACGATTGAGATTTGATGACCTCTGAAAATGTACCTTCTCCCTTTTTGCCAACCAACTTGTACTCTATTCAAAATATTGCTAAAGATTACAATTCATTTCTCCTTTGCTTAT
The DNA here is from genome assembly GCA_905182995.1 of Paramecium octaurelia. Lineage (NCBI taxonomy): Eukaryota > Ciliophora > Oligohymenophorea > Peniculida > Parameciidae > Paramecium > Paramecium octaurelia. The sequence continues at coordinate 244,567 of CAJJDP010000102.1, forward strand.
ATATAATTAATATTCAAATCATAATAGATCAAATGGGAATTAGCATCTGTCCCAAACAACGTACTCTTTCAATTCACGAGGTCCGAGTCTTTATCAAACGTCCTCCCTGTACCATAAAACTAGAGAAAGTCTCCAAAATTATGGTAGTTGACGACGTTATAGAGAGAGAAGACTCTCCTTTGCTAGCTCAAGTCTAGAAGACCGAAGTGGATGAACCTAAGATGTAATATACAGCACAATAATCAGAAGAAATGGATAATAATGCTCAACATCCTTGGCTTAAAAAGACCTTTGCATAACCACAATGCAATGAAAGCGTAATGAAAAATGATATATCATTCGAACCAAATAGTTCCAGTTTTGATTTACTCAAACCTAAATCCATTCTCAAACTTCACAAAAATGGAAATCATAGTTAGGAACACATATCAAATGATCAATAATCTATAGGTTCAATTAAATCAAATAAGAAAGTCAGTTTTGATAAGCAGGTTTAATTCAGTAACTTTAGAAAGAATTGAAGCACTGATTTATTTTGATTAGATATTGACTATATTTATTTTCTTTTTCTGCAACACTATTTTTTAATATTAAATTAGCTACTAAATTCCTAAATATCTTCTTTTTAACTGATTGCACCAGACTTCAAGAATCCTCAAAAGATTACTCGTATTAATAAGATATACCTACGCATTATTAATTCTAGAAAATTATCTATCCATACTATGAAGTTATTCTATATTCACTTATAGATATATCTATTTGTAGCAATCCAATAAACTAAATTGTTAGTAAGCATGTTTCAAGTGATTTAGCTTGGATATATTCAAAAATGGAAGGAATAAACTACCCCATTATCTGTCAAAGTAGATCAAAGATTAACCATTAATTATCGAAATCATATGCATTATTAAAGTACTATAGAATACAAGAACAATATAGTAAATGAAGTCAATAAGCCATAATATATGGAATGAATAGGTAATCAACCTAGCATTTCTTATTAGAATAATGACAGTATAGTATATATTTTAATTAAATATGATAAATTTAAAAAAAAACTCAGATTCAGATATTGAATCCCTCATAGAATCTATGTTGAGATTAATGGAATACATGAATGCAAATCCAAGTTTTAAGAGGAAGATGTTTGAATCCTTTAATCATGAAGATTTGAGTAAAATTTAGAAAAATTTGAATGATAAAAAGAATATCACTCTGAGAAAGATTTCTTGTTTATTTTTATGTTGCATATTGTAGAATGATGAGAATTGTGAAAGCTTTTTAAAATTGTCTGACTTGATTCCAATCAACTCTAAAATAAGTATAAATGGTATTCCAGAAAAGATTTCAAAATATGTTTCTCATGATACAATATTCAAATTACAAAGTGCTTCGTTTTAAGAAAACTCATTATGTTGGTATTACACCTATCAAATGGCTAAGGAATAGTTGCCATATTTGTAATTCTTTTCTTTGAATTATTCCGATATCAGAAAATCAATAACTGAATTTGTTGATCCTCTAGATTCAATCATTGGAATAGTGTATGAAAAACAGAGAATATCTAAGCCTCTAACTCCCAATAGCGAGATTTCAACAAGAGATAAAAGAAATCACTTGTAAAAGTTGAGTGTGTCCCCTATTCCTAAATAATAGTAGATTGGAAATACGACTAATAATGCTAATGTGTCTTAAGAAAAATATTAGAAACGGTATGTAATTTCAAAAGCCTAGCAATTTAATTAAACACAAAAGTTGTAAGATCATTCTGCTGAGAGAAAGAGTGTGAATTATGATGTTTTGAGGAATAAAATATTGGAATAACAGAATACGAGAAATGCAATGGCTAATTCAAAACCCAATAAGGAGATTTAATCTACAAGTATGGAGTTGAAATTAAGATTACTAAAAAATTAATGATATTTGATGGATTTTATTTATATACTTACTTCCTATAATTTTTTTGAAATCATTAATCACTCTATAATTCTCGAACCAAGTCCTTCAAGGGTTTCTATTTACCATCTTCAATAGGTTTGTTTTGCTAATCGGAGGCATCACTTTGTTTGTCCTCCTCTTGGAATTGGGACTGGTTCTTAAATGGATAATTACTTTAGGATTAAAGTTGGTATTCATGACTTTTTTGGCAACTGAGGTGGGATCCTAATTTTCGACAAGGGAGGAACCGAACTTCTTGATGTATATGTTATAAGCAATTTGTATGTGAATCTGATTGCGTTGGAAGTGGAGATGTTGCTTGTTTTTCTCATAGAAAACAGGAGCATGTTTTGGTTGATTGAAATTGGGTATTAATTGACTAACAATTTATTGACTGAAACAAGAGTTAAAGTATTGTTGAGCTTGTAATAATCCAGGTCTAATATTGATATCTCTTTTTGTAGTTGGAAGTTCCTTTGTTGGCTACTTATTTGCAATTGCATTTCTCTATTTAGTCTATTTTGGTTATTTTCTCATGTGAGGTTTGGTGATTTTCTTAACTAATAAACAGATAGTGAGGATTAAATACTTTTATTCAATTCAGAGATCAGATTATAAAAGTTTTTGACAACCTCTCTAAAATCATTGTCATCATAAATTTTTCGTCGATTCCTTATTGACTGAAAGTATATCTATAAGACATAGTACATATGCAGATTTATATAGTTAGTGATTATTGTTGTTTGAACTTTCTTATTATTGGTCACTTTCAAGTAACATTAATCTGAAATATGTATTAAATTAAAGGACTTTCACATTTAAAATATGTTTTAACAAAAATTACAGAAACAAATACGGCTCAAATATCTCAAAAGTGCAATTATTTTACTGCTTCCTCGACACTCCCACATTACATAGGTTTGCTCTATTTGGAATTGCCTTGAATGATGGGTCTCTCGTTTTCAACAGGCTGATTGTATTAACACAAGCATCAATCCTACTAACTCTTGTCCATCATTGTAAAATAAAACAATCATAATTCCATTCTAGAATTATGTCTGTCTTATTGTTAAAATCAGCATTTGTTAGAAACAACATGTGCAAATATCACCTATAACGACATTCTTCAAATTTCTATTCAAAATTCAAAGTTGTTTGATTAAATCATTATAATCAACAGATATGAAATTATCTCAGAAGATTCGATATATAGATTTTGTGCTAGTCTGGAGGATCAATAATCCCTAATTATTAATTCAATTATTATTTGGCTAACATAAGTATCCAAGGAAATTTTAGAGGCATGATATCATGAACGTCAAAGACTTTCCAGGCTTAATTAAGTCTTTAAATGTTGCAGATTTCCACATAATACAAGAAAAATCAGTATACTTATTACATTTAGAAATTAATTATGATTTGCTTATTTAATCAATATCCATGAATGGGTTATTTTGTTTCTTTATTATTATGAATTGCATTAGAGTAGATTTTCTAAGTATTTTTCATATTACTAACGGGATTAATTAATATATTGTCTTAAATTACCACTAATTATCTATCAAACACATAAAATTTATACATCTTTACACTCTATTCATTTTTATTTTTAATACTTTTCTTCAGTAAAAACAATGATTCTATTAATTTTTTCTGTTATTCAACAACTGTTGTGCATCTTCAAGCATCTATTGGTTTATGTATTCTAAGATATCAAATTATTTTGATTTCCATAATTTAATTTACTAGTAGGGGGTAATTTAATATAAAATTGCAATTAATTATTATTAATATATATTCAGTTATAGAGGTTTTTGAAAATAGTTGAGTATATGAATAAACAGTAGATGAACTAGGATAGAGTTGATTTTATGAATAAAAACTCCTCTTCATATTATTTTTTTATTTCAGCTATTATTATTATCCTCCCTATATCTGAAAACTCATGATCAGGTAGTAAATTTAAAAAAAATGAAAAAATTCTTAAATGAATAAGGAATAGCTAAAATCAATTTTCTTAAGAAATCACACATGGTATTGCCCGTACAAGGTTTCTAGCTTTTCTTTTGCCTTTTTATAGAGGATTAAACTTTTAGTGATGCGATCTGCATTAAGTGGCTGTTCTTGTTAATATACATTGGCTCATCAATTTAAAGATTTTCTTTGATTTCTTATCATATTTAGATCGTAGGATAGCTTCATGGTCATTGACAAATTACAGATATAATTAATGTTCATGTTTACTCCAATGACCTATCAAATTATCATTATTTGTTGATACCATTCACTCTTGATGAACTATCCTCATCATCTGAACGAGTATGTGTTTTGTTAAGTATTTCTAAGTTTTTTCTTGCAACTGGTTAATTTTTAATTACCTAGTATGGCTTCTGTATTTTTCTATCAGTATTTTAATCCCCACAAATTTTAGTATTTTCTTCTTTATACTCTACTTTTGGAGCACAATCCACCAAAGAATTCACTAATTGACTATTGATAAATTGTACTGTATTAAAATATTTATTGATTATAAAGGTTATTGATTAGAAAGAAAGTTTACAAAAAGTAATCTCCACTGATGATATTTGATTGTTCTTGAAAATTCATTATGGACTCTATAAAATAATTTATTTAATGAGATATTTTAATCACAAATAGACTTTATGTGATCCAAAATATATTAAGAAATGTTGTATTATTAAATATAAAATATCTTTGAATATCCACTCCAACTTTCATATTTATACATTAATATAATGATTTATACTGAAATCAATCTATAAAACTTTGAGTTTCCAATTTTACTTCTGTCCCTCCTCCTTCATAATCTTCGTCACTACAAAACAATAATTAATCAATACATGTAATAATTTAATAATAAATCTAGCAAAAATAAATAATGCGTATTATAATGATCTAATAAATATTCTGAAATTTTTCTATGGCAAAATCTATTTTTTATTCAAATCAATTGGATTCTAAAAAAGTCTCTTTAGTTTCTCATGATCTTCAAAATTCAATCGAGATCATAGTAATTACTAAATAGGGTTAATAATATACTCTAGAATCAAATTATTACATCTTATTGAATCTCAAGTGGAATATATATTTTTATTTTGGTTGCAGTTTCAGAAGTAATTTGTTTACTGATTTTTCAAATATTTATTAAATAGAAGCATTTGTTATTAAATCTGAGGATGGTGCAAGCTTAGATTATTTAGGTTGTTAAATTTTACTAATTCTGATTTAATCAGTTGAATTTAACTTGGCTCCTACAAATAAATATAGAGAGAAGTTGTTATTAATAAATAGTAAGTTTAAATGGAATTTTATTTAAAATAATAAGAGTTATTTATTAATTATGTTTAATCAAATATCAAATTATTTATCTTAATAACATACTACATTCAAATCCTGTTGCTATTTAACACAACTACAACCTATTAAGTTACTTATTCTAAAAATCTTTTTTATTATGTTTACATAATTACAATATTTATAAAATCCAACCTTGAATTAGGAATGGATGAAGGAATTATTGATATATATTTTACATAGATATTATATTTTATAGTGTAAATCCATATGGATTGAATTATTGAATTTTTCAATTAATTGGAATCATAATTTCAATAGATTAATAATATTTTCTTTATTATAAGATAGAATTGGATTTATGAATGATAAAACTCGATGGAAAGAAATTGTTGATACGATAATTGATGGAGTAAATTTATATTAAATCATAAATCCTTTAAAGAAAATATTTACTGTATAGAAAATATGATAGCAATTGAATATAGATAGATAATTGATAATTCCAACTTGATATATATTAAATAAATTAGAATTAATTATGTTAGTAAGATCGTAGATGTGAATAACAATTATTTACTATCTTAAATAATAAGAAAATCAATATTCTGAAGAACTGAAATTAAATATAATCGAATTTGAAAGGATTAATGAGATAGATTATTAATGAATGATCAATATCTTAGAAGTTCCGACTTGATGAATTAATTCCATTCCTTTTACTTAGATACATTTTAACTATGATTGGTTTCTTCGTCATACTGTTTTTCCATCTAAAGATAGAATTAAAACGTGTCTTAAAACAGTTTAGTGCATTCCATCCTGTAATTCTTAGTATACTTGAATTTATCAGCTCTATTATTAGGCAATTATTATACTTTTGTTTGAATTCCAAGGCACAAAGACATCCAATCAAATAATGGCCAGTTTCATGTTCCAACAATCTGTCCCATTTATTTTTAACCCAAGACTTATTATTGAGACAACACCAACTCTGGATGACTAATCTATATTTGATATTTTATGATTTTTTCATTTTTCTCATATTAATGTCAAACGTGTATCCAACCGTCCAAAAGCAATGTGCTTTCCAAGGTGATAAAATATTTGGAGGTGCTGAAAAGTAACTCCAATCAACTTTTAGAATCTTGACTCCATTAATAGTGACTGGGAGAATTGAATTGAAGTCCTCATAAGCAAAGTAATTCAAGGGATCTTAGAATGTATTTTGGGAAACAGGAGACACTATTAATCAAAATGGCGATATACTATCAATTTAATCATCCTCTAATTTCGAACAGCTTTATGGAGGACTAGATGTATTCGAATTACTGCAACAAGTTGAATTATTTGAGATGTTTGGTAAATGATGGATTCTGTTTCTTAAATAAAGTGTTACTTGATTTATGATGAGGCTCTTTTAGGAAGACTGAAATTTAATGATTTACTAGCTTGAGAATGTTTTCTATTCTCTCTTGATCTGACTGGGCTCATCATCATTAAAAACCACTAAAAAAATTTGTTTAATAAATTTTTAAATTCAACTACATTTCTTCATGAAATTGACGAATATAAAATAGGAAAAATGTAAATCAAATAATTCTTATTATTAGTCAAATAATATTACTCTCTGATCGTATTATTAATACATATTAAACATAAATTTTATTATTATGATAATTACTTAAGATTGTTAAGACGACTCGATTATTATAAAGAAAATACAGAAAATATAAATAGTGAATGAAACACACAATGTTGAAATACAATAAAGAGATTAATAATAATAATTTGTATAAGAATAAAAAGAAGTATTTAAATAAGAAGAGGGATAAATATAAAATGAATTATAAGCATCAAATGGATTATAACAATAAGAAGATAAATTAAAAGCAGTAGCTGAATAACCAAAAGAATATTCTCAATAAGAAGAAAATTTGAGAACTTTAAATTTGTAGCAATTAGAAAAGTAACCTAAATATATGAATATTGCTAATTTTTCTGATAAGTGTTTTCATGATATAAGTCTATGTGAAACCACTTTAAAAGCATTAGAAAAAATGAACGTAACAAAAATGACGAATATTCAAGCAAGAATAATACCACATTTATTGAAAGGTAGAGATGTCTTAGGAGTTGCAAATGCTGGCTCAGGGAAGACTTTGGGTTACTTGATTTCAGCATTAGAACTACTCTATAAAAACAAATTTTATTAAAAGAATGGAACTGGTATCATCATTGTCACTCCTACTGGAAAATTAGCTTAATAAATATTTGATTTTGTTAAAGATCTTCTGTTCTATCACGAAAACACTCGAGTATTAATTACTGGAAGTACTGATATAAAGGAAGAAGCTATTAAATTAAAAGAAGGAGTAAAGATATTAATTGCCGCTCCTGATAGACTAAAATATCATTTATAGAATACTAAAGAATTCATTTATCACAATTTATTATGTTTGATTATAGATGAAGCAGATCAACTATTAAAACATGGTTATGAAGTAGAAATCTATGAAATTCTAAAACTTTTACCACGTGAAAGATAAACTTTATTGTTTTCAACAACAAGAAACAAAAGCATTGATGATTTAGCTAGAATATCACTAAATTAACCTGCATATATTGGAAATGATGATGACATGAATTAAGGAGCCACAAATAGTGATTTAAAATAAGGTTATTTAATAGTAGAACCAGATAGGAAGTTTTTACTGTTATATTCATTTTTGTAACTAAATTTAGAGAAAAAGATAATGGTTTTCATGTAATCGAGCAATTCAGTCAAATTTCATGCTGAATTGCTTTATTTAGTTGATATGCCTGTTTTTGACATTCATGGAAAGTAAAAGCAAAGTATCCGAACTAATACTTATTATAATTTCTGTGATGCCGAAAAAGGAGTTCTTCTATGTACTGATGTTGCTGTCAGAGGTTTGGATATTCCAGATGTTAATTGAATTATGTATTATGATCCTCCTAATGACACTAAGGAATATATTTATAGAATTGAAAGAACTAATAAAGGACTCAAATCTTAAACAAAATCTTTGATTTTCTTATTACCAGAACAAAAAGCGTATCTGGCTCTGGAAAAGTTAGTTGAAAAGAGTTACTTATTAAATAAAGATGGCTTTGAAGTTTATCGATAATAATTACTTGTATAAAGATATTCTCTATTTTTAGTCGTAGTAATCCCAAAGTCAAAAGGATGTTTAAGAAGCCAATAAGCAAGATCTTACTCATATGAATTTAAATGTTGTTCCAGAGTTTCTTTAAGTAATTGAACCATATATCAAATATAGATATTGAGATTGCTTGTTCAACAATAAGAAAATAAAAAGTTCAATCTTTCATGAAATAGAAGAACTCTGGATAATGAGATACAAAATAGTACTCAGATTGTACTTAATTGATTGATTTTATTAACTTTTTTTATATTTAACATGATCCTAAGAATTAATTGATCATAATACTATAAACATTATGCTCCATTAATAGAAATCTTATTTAATGTATTATAATCAGACCAATTATACTAATACGAAGTGATGTTTAAATTCTTTACTTGACTTTGAAGTAAAATCTTAGTACTTTTGTATTGAATATGATATATAAAAAATGGGATTGTCATTTCATTAATTAATTGCAAACTCAATTTATTATTTACTAATTTCATTTTAATCTTGCTTTGGGCTATTATTTTGAATTGATTTATCTGTATTATCATTTTATGATTACGTTGAAAAGTATGAGAATGAACTACAATTCTTATTTCTTGAAAGTCCATTTTATTGATTATTCTAGACTTGTAATCCAGGAATGTTGAATTGAGACCTAGATCAAAAATTATTGATTACTTTTTATCATCGATTCCTAATGAATTTGTCGCCAGAATTGGAATTATGCTTGGTACATACCTCACAAAATTGGAAGAATCATTAATATTCAGGATGCTGGAAACATTATTCAATAGTTCTGGCTATTGATTATTGATTTCTCCAACAAAATTCAAGACGACTTCATTTTCAACTTTAACCATTTGAGTATTAAGGTAATTTTATAATTGCTGTTTAGTGCTCATAATAATAGTTTATGCATTTGGATTGTAAAACGCAGGCTGAAGATTATTGAGGTCGCAGAAATTCAGAGTATCAAATATCCCTATTGTAAATGGTGTATGATTTTTTGTCTAATTATTATATTATTATTTGGTATGATCCTATTATTTTGGATAATAATAATGGGCCTTCTGTTTCTTAAGAGATGATACAGGAATAGCTGGATTCTCAAATTTAAATCTGCTTTTGAGGATATTTAGGAGGGCAGTAATAGAGGTGCAATGATTTTTTTTCAGTAAACAATTAAATCTATTTTTAACTGCATTTTCACTTCTTTTAGTCTTTAAATTTTTTGAGATAAAAGCCCATTTTCTTTGATGTTTTTTCACTATTTCCAGCAATTCTATGTCTTCCTCAAGACTCCAAGGATATCTATTTATGTCAGGATTCAAATGATTATTCCATCTTTCTCTGCATTACTTTCCTGTCCTGGGTGATTCTTTAAACTAGAGATTGAGTAAATTGGCTAAACTGCACCATTTGTTTTACTTGCCCTCCTCTTTGCTTTTTCTTAATATTAGTTGATAAAATTTACTTAATTAAATCGAGCAACAATCGATCTTACTCTTCAGTCCAAGGTATTTATTATAATGATAATTTTAATAAATCGGTCCATTTATTTTTGCATTATTCAACTGTACGACGACTGATCAACTACACTACTTCTTCCCAAATTTTATTATGCTTTAAATAAGAGTACATTTTACAATTTTTCTAATGTTGATTCCCTCTCTTTAACAAATTTTCAATACTACCCAAATGAGAATCTATTTATCATCGTCAGTCCAATTCTTTCTTAACTTTGGAGTCCATTATTCATGTAAATCCCTTTGTAACTTGTACACTTCTTAGTCAGTTAATAATTCAGAGATATGAAATTATTCTTTCAGAAACCTGAATACAAAAATAGATTACTATAAGGACGGAATCTTAATATCCTTAACATTCTCATAGAAAGTTTAGAACCTCTAGAAAAATTCCCTATTACTGTCAAATAACTACTGGTCATTTTTTGCCATTGCTACTATCAATTATTTATCGCTCTAATACTTGCTTCATTTTTTTGAGCCAGTTTTTCTAAGAGTTGTTTTTTCTTTTTCCAATTTCTTGTTTACATAATTAAATTTACAAGTTGGAAGATTAATTAATATTTTTATTCAAACAAAAGAATTTGCATAAATAATTAATTTTAAAGTCTCATAAATATGAAAATATATCAACAGACCATGGAAATACCTTATGGTAAGAAAGGAATCCAAATATTCTTGGGACTTTCTAATACACTTATATAAATATTTCAATAAATTTACTAAACATACTTGCATTTCATGGATCTTACTCATACAAAGACTCAATTATACTTAAGTATGACAAAAAATGAATGTCAAATCATATAAATATTGAACACACATTAATAGTTTTAATTTGATTCATTATAATACATACTGATTAACCAAGTACAAATCCTTAGGAAAATTTGGCTACAAACCACTGAATTTCAAATCCAAACCGGCTTTCTAGAATATTTATTTAAACATCGCATCTGATCTGATGACACTATGATCTTCGGTGTCATAACTAAATCCCTATTTCGTTATATTCTCCTTCAAAATGATGTAACCATTCCCATTCAAATTTAACTTGCATTTTTTTAAAAACAATATTAAATCGTCATCTGTTAAATGACTTGCCACCCATTACACCCAAATACAATCATATTTATGTTGAAACTCAAAACTTTATAAACCAGCGCAATAATACTCACTTATTTTATCACCAAGTTCTTCCTTTGCCTTCTCCACATAAATTGGATTCTGTTCCACCAAATCTACTTTCTTGAACCATTATATCAACAGCTCCTTCGAAACTCCTATTTTTATTTATAGCATAATCTTTACTTCCTATGCCTGCCCCACAATCAAGGACTCTTAAATCTTAGAGAGGGTTCTTATAGAGCATCGTCAATAGCTTGTTTGATTCCTCTATATCGATCTTATTTAAGAAATCCAATCCTCCCAACACACCTTTCAATGTGGGTTCTATTTTTCTCCAGTATTGATCTCCCAAAGAATACCATTTCTCTTTTGAATCCCTTAATTAGCTATCCCAAAGAGCTTGTATATTTTTAAAGAATTTTCCCTTGTCATCATTTCCACTTTCACTATTCATTATTTTTTAATTTAATTTTGTGATAAATATTATCAATATCAAAAAAGCATTATAATTATAAATGTATATATCATTTGTGTAAATTAATAATCTCATACCAGCTAGATTTACAATATATCTTATTTCCGATTTAGAGATTAGACTCAAGAAATAAATCTTAGTTTAGTAAATGCGTATCGTGAAATCAATGGGGATCAAATTAACTCTGTAAACATTGATTAAAATTCTTAATTGATTTTGTCTATTCACCCATATTTAAGAGCTGAATAATTTGATTTTGAAAATATATATAAAACTTTACTATTTAAATTTTGTGTTAATCTAAATAATAATAATTAGAATCTAAAAAATTATACTATTATTGAGGTAGAAACAAATTTTATATTGAAATGATTAATAAATAATGTACATTATATTTTATAAGCTTTTAGAACAATCAAACAGGTAATTGCAGTATTCACATTAGAGTTGACTGCAAATACTGAAAATCTTCATAGTTTTTGTGATTTTAGAAAAACAATAGGAGAATCAGAGCATTTTTTTTTTGTAAGTATTATTATTAATTTGATTAATTAGTCTTCATTTAGAAACATCTAATGATGAAGATTTTTCTTATTATTCTGTGATGTCTGATAAGGCCATCTTGGATCTTTCGTATCCCATTTTCTTAAAGAAATTAATCCAAATATCCTCTTCATTCGAGATGGTTCTATGCTATAACATATTGAATATAGAATTTTATACATAATCATTATGCAATTAATTCGAATTGACCCAGAAGAAGGAGATTAATGCTAGGTATGGCAATATGATGATGATTGTCAGGAAACACAATCTCAAGAAGAGTTCAAATGCAATAGTGTTATTGACTGACATCTTCAGACAAGGGATCATCTGACAAGGAGTACAATTGGGAAATTACAATTCCGAATTGACTTGTTCCTTTGCAATAAAGTAAATCATTTAGAATATTGTTAAAAACTGGGAGGCACTATACATGACAATTATTATTCTCAAGTCTTCTCTTTGGGTTTCGTTGTTTTGGAATGTCTTCATCTATAAAAGTGGAAGATCCTTGTAAAGCGGTTAAACTTTATCATCCATTTTTTTTTGCAACTTCAGACTGAAGACTACGAGAATTGCTGTTACGCACCCTCCCACTATTCTTGAAATTTTACTATATTTAACTAGAATTAGTTATTTCTTACAATAGCATTCGTAGAAAATGTCGTCGTCTTAAATCAATTCTATGAGTACAAATATTAAGCCAACGAGCACCAAAACGAATAAGAACAAAGTAATGTATCTGAATTTTGCTTACGCTCTCCTCCTGTCTGTGGATAGTTTGCTTAATTTAAGACTGATGTAGTAATAAAAGAAGACGAACACCATCATTCTGAAGTAAGGTTCTAATTGTGTCACGTATTTGTTGCTGATGATGAAGGAATCTACTAATAAAACTTGAATTGGTAATCATGATTACTTAGAAAGTTGGTCATAATCATGTACAAAATGATGCATTTTTTCGACAATTTCTTAGTTCCTGTTTGATATCTCCTTAGCAATTATAGAACCAGAATAGAAAGCAAAATAATTATAATAACACCCAAGATAAAACAATTAGTACACTTCAAAAAGTTTTGTGATGCCCCTCCTAAACAAAATTAATAAAATGGGTAAATGCTTTTTTGAGTTTATTATTCACTCATATATTAATTAAATAATTAATAATGCAATCGCCAAGATATTCTGTCCTTTATTACCAAATAAGTATGTCATTAAACAGATATCGTGATGCTAAATCCATCATCATTCATTTGAAAGAATTAATTTTAGTTTTTATATTGATAAACTTATGAAACTTAATAGCTTGTAATCAATTAAAGAAATTCTGACTGTCATCAATAGTCTTTACATAGAAATATTTAATTCAATTCTGAAAAATCAATCGATACTCCGAAGTATATTTTGATAATTAAAAATTTAATAAAAAGAACCCTTTATTTATAATTATTATTATCCATAAATATGTTTTGTTGTAAATAATTACGGCTCTATAGATTTTAATAATTTAGTACTTTCAGATGGTGTAGTTAAGTTTTCGATCAAATAGAGAAGGAATCGAGAAGAAAAATAAAAATTTCACTATTCTAAGATGCCTTAAAACAGGCAGAGGAATTTAAAGTGAAGGAGGAATTTATTCGATTTACTCTGTGTGATGTTAATTCATAATCCTAATTGATTGAAGCAGCTGTGCCAGCTAATGTTCTATACAGTGCAATAGCAAAGACTTATAACTTAGAGTTTTCTCTGGTTGAGAGATTGTATGGTGAGATCAATTCAATGAACAACTTTGAAGATGTATTTAATGCCCATAATAAATCAACTTCTATATAATTTTCGAGTTTATTTTAAAAAATCCAAGAGATCTTTGAATTATCTGGGGGAGGTTGTGAAGAATAAAAGGAAGTATTGGTTAAGGACTTATTAAGTTTGTGTTCCAGTGCACAAGAAGTGAAATATCTGATTAGATTCTTGAAGGTATTAGTCATTTGAATAGAATAGAAAAGAATGAGAATAGGTTTAAGTACATAGAGTGTATCATCGTTACTGGATGAGAGTGAAAGAAAACGATTATTGGGATATCAATCTGGATCAGGAGATTTGTAGATTGGAATTCCGATACAACCCTAATTAGCAAAAAGTTTTCAAAAGGAGAATAAGGAGGAAGAGATAACAATGGAGAAAATCAAGAAAAAGTTCTTGAATGACGACTTAGGAGGATGCTATTTCGAGTATAAATATGATGGGGAGAGATTATAAGTGCATTACACCAATGGGGAAGTCAAATTGTTCGGTAGATCTTTAGAGGAAAAGACAAAGCAATTCAAAGAGTTATCGAACTAATTGAAGGATTATTTCCATAACAATAAATTTGACGATGTAATATTGGATTGTGAGATGATATGTTATGATAAAGGAGAGATCTTGCCATTTTAAGAAATGCAGAATAAAACATATGAGAATTCAGTGTATCTGAGTTTGGTTTGCTTTGACATATTGTATCATAATAAATAAATTCTACTAAATAAGACTTACTCCTAAAGATTATAAATTTACAATTCAATCTTAAAGCCTATAACAAATCAGAGACAAGTAATAAGCCACATAATTTCACATCGATTTAAGAATGAAAGTGAAATGGACAGATTTTATAAGTAAGCATTGATTGATGGATTGGAGGGGATTATGATTAAAAGAGATGCTGTTTACTCACCTGGATCGAGAAATGATTGGCTTAAGATTAAGAAAGAAAAGGATATTGATTTAGTTGTTCTGGGTGGATATTATGGACAAGGAAAAAGACAATAATGGTTGGGTTCATTTCTATTGGGTATTTATGAGAATGGACGATTGCATCCCATAGCTAAGATAGGGACAGGGTTTAGTGATTAAAAATTAGAGGAGTTGACTAAGAGGTACATGTCCAAACCAAGTTGCAGTTGTCCCTAACATTTGGTAGGGTTTAAAGATCAGCCTCATGTTTGGTTTTCTTAAAATGACGTTTGGGAGGTCACTTATGATACGGTCTCGGCATCACCTCTTTATCCAGCTCAAAATTCGCAGTTGAACACAGGAATATCAGTGAGATTCCCCAGGTTTAAAAGAGAAAGACCTGACAAAACAATAGAGCAGAGTGGGCCAATCCAAGATTTACTTGAAGAGTACTTTAAGGTGTAGAGGAAGGAGTTCTTTTGAGATTTTATATAGTTGTTAAGATATTTTTGAATAAATAGCAAGTGGTGAAAGGTTCAGGCTCAATAATACAAATAGTAAAATCAGTATTCATTTATATTTAGTATTTGATGTAAAATTAAATAAATATTAAATTTCTCTAAATCTAATTATGAACTCTTAAATCGAAAGAAACTCTGATCCTCCCCGCACTAATGTGATTTTGGTTGTTATAACTAACAAGGCTAACAAGACTCTGAGTCATGATAAGTATTTTAAGGTGTTTAGTCCTTTCGGTACCATATAGAGAGTAGTTGTTGATTTATAATTGTTTAGATGCTCATCTTTGAGAGATCACTCACATGGAAAACCTTTGTTGAATTTGACAACCCAGACTCTGCCCTCAAAGCTAGATCTTAGATGAATGACAAATACTTCTGTGATGACAACACATTGTTGATGAATGTGTATGCCAGCAAATTAACTTACATAACATTCCAAGAAAACAATACTGGGGGAGTAGGTATGAGTGCAATTAATTGTTAGATTACACTTAGCTACGAAAAAAAGAATCGTCACCTCCAAATGAAGTTACACAATCTTCTTCTTCATCCATTAAAACCAATCCCATCTCTCCTTAACAAAACTTCTAATTTTTGTAATCCCAAATGTAATTCCAACACCAAATGTCTCGTCAAATCTAACAAATCAATTCTCTTATGGGACAATTGTAATAGGTTTGTGCAGAAGGCTTTGCTGCACCCTTATAACAAAACACCGACCTCCAGAATCAAATTGAAAAGCAATAGTCAATCTTGAAGGACATCTACGACTTTTAACTCAAATTCTCCAACCTCACAGATCATTACTAAACCTTCTTACAAGATTACAACCAACTTGATGATTAGAAATCTACCAGTGTTCAATCCAGCAGCAATGGCAAACAGAACAGGAAGAAACTAACACTCCCCAACGACAAAAAGGTCAACAATGGGGATTAGATTGAATTCATACAAAGTTATCATGAATCGGATGTTACCAAGGATGTTATGTTCCACAGTTCCGATAAATTGATTGATCAGATGTAGGTTCAGAAGATGTATTAGAGTGAAGGAAAGAGTGTTGTCAAAGCAGAGGAACTCAATTTCAATGGATTAGGTCTAAGAGATTCCGAAGGCGAAGATGACAATCTTCAAGAATATGAAGAAGAATTATTCTAAAGAGTCAATGGCATTGAAAATGAGAATGATAATGAATTGTTCAAATTGGCAGATTAGAATTAAGAGCAAAATGAAGATAAATAAGAAATCTTTAATAAATGGAATCAAGAGATTAGCTCTGACAAAAGTGACAATGTAGTTGCACATCAAGTTGAAAAGCAAACTCAGAAAAATACCATTGAATAATCATCAAGAAGTGTTGACAATATTGATTAATTAATTAGCAAAGGTAAAAATTAGAGTTCAAATCCATAAATTACTTCCAAAAGTCAGACTTTGCAATAATAATAAGAAAAACTTGAAGAATATGTGAATCCTCTCTTTTTTAAAGGTTCTTCATTTATTGATTTTGTTTAGCTCTGCGCAAATCTAAAGTCATTTATGCAAGATGGTTCGACAAGAAAGTTGTAACATCCGCTATGCTTTATAATATATTTAGTATCTACGGCAACATAGATAAAATGATCTATCTGAAGGAGAGATCAAGTTGTCTCATTCAGTATGTGTTGTAGGATCATGCGGCCATGGCTAAAGACGCTTTGAATGATATCATGTTTTATGGATAATAAATCAAAGTATCTGCCACTTACTAATTAGATCTTTTTTTCAAATTATGAGGAAATATCCCTAAAAACATAGCCAACAAAACCTGGTGAGATTGCCTCCGATCTTAAAACTCAAGAAGAATACTTTTAAGGAGGAGAAGAAACTCACCGTATCAAACCTGATTCCACTTATACTCTTGCTCCACCTTGTGACACAATCTAAGTTTCTAATCTTACAAGAAATTCCTGCCAAAATCATATCATGTAATAATATATGCAAGATTTTGGATAAATCAAAGTGTTGAAGTATTACGAGTTGTTTTATTAAATAGAATTCTATCTACTGGGAATAAGTATATGTGTATCCTGAAATATGCCACTATTGAGGTGGCATTGACAGTTTTGGCTAATATGAATGGATTAGAATTGGACGGAAAGTAATTATATTTTGTTATATAATTATAGACCTATATAAATTAACTTTTCTAAACAAAAATTATGATTGGTTGATTTATCGATTATTCGGATTAATATTACAATATACAACCTACTTTTTTTATTTTCATTAATTCAAATCAATAAAAATGGCAGGAAAATCAGGCAAAGGAATTGGCAAGGTCAGCGCAAAGAGACATGCAAGAAAACCAAACAAAGCATCCATTGAAGGAATTACAAAGCCAGCTATCAGAAGATTAGCAAGAAGAGGAGGTGTTAAGAGAATTTCATCCTTCCTTTATGATGACTCAAGAAATGTCTTGAAGAGCTTCTTAGAAAATGTCGTTAGAGATGCTATCACCTATACAGAACATGCCAGAAGAAAGACAGTTACCGTAATGGATGTTGTGTACTCCTTAAAGAGATAAGGCAGAACTCTTTATGGCTTTGGAGCATGAATTAGTTTAATATAAACAATAATAATAATTAATTTAAAAACTCCTTCTTTCTCATAGTTGAATAATTGATCAACCCTATTTTCTAATAATTATATTTTGTAAAAATAATAAATAATGAAAGAGGAAACATAGATATTTAGGGTAAAAAAGTAGATACATTATTTCGCCTGGCATTGCTTTGCTCCCTATGCATTTTTAGGTTATTTCATGACAATCCCAAGCGCAGCAGAACCATCCTGGCTTAAGATCAATCAAACAAAACATAAATACAGAATCGATTTCAATTGGATGAATGTTGCATTTCTGATGTACTCTCTTCAAAGATTATATAGAGGTTATTTGCTTGCAAGTGGCATTGAGATGAAAGGCAATCTGAGACAGATAATGATTAAATGTGAGACCATGCTTATCGTGGCTCTGGTGTTGCAATGGTTTCTCCCCTTCAGAGAAGGGACTCTGATAATAAGAGTATTCATGGGAGCTTTGATCAATCTCGACATAAAGTACAGCAATGTCTATTTTAAAACTATGATGAAACCTATTGAAGTTTATATTAAGAAAAAATTTCCAGAATAATTAAATGGTAATGGAATCAATATTAATGATAACTAGTTAAAAATCTAGGTCAATATTTATGTCAGTATCAATATATTGCCTTTGGAATTGGGTGGACAATTTAGGGACTTATGGCTTACAGCTATCCCAAAATCGAGATGCTTAACAAGTTGAAGATTTATGATGATTGTGTTCTGTGGAATTTGTTAATCTCCTTGCCAACAGTATTTTTGGCAATTAGACTGATCAATTTACATCTTTCATTTAATTATGATGATCTAAAGACTTGCACCCCTAATGAGGCTGAGTACTTCTTGGCCAATATGTTCAAGAAAGCCAATGTAGAGGAGGTAATAGACATGTACCACGAAAAACGACTTGTTGATAGTAAAATACAATTTTATCATTAGATGATGAGTACGAATTAGATGAATAAAAGACTCTCAAAATCATTTAGATCATCATGTATTCAAGTAGCACCATGATGTTAGTCTTCTTTATTAATCGTTTGAATGTAGATTCCAATGGAGTTATCTATTAATCTATGCCTTTTCATTACTTCATTTTTGGATTAACAATGATTTTGGCAAATTACCTGCCTTGTAAATTGTTTTATAAGGTTCCATAATTGTTACTGTATAGATTAAGTTTGTTCATGAGCATTATTATCAATTTGGCATTGGTGATTAGCATTTAAATTTAATCCTATTATTTCATTTTGATCTCTTGCATCTTGGCAATATTTAGTAATGGGGTGGGTTTATTCTCATTCACTAGTAGCTATAATTATGTATAAATCACTTAATAACTCAGTACGTTGATGATTTCATGCCAATCCAACTTAGTTAAGGCTTGAGTTTAGCAGTCTTGGTTGGACTGCAATTCTTTATTCGGGAGTAAGTGTTTGGAATAAGTCTAATGGTAACTACTATATTAGGAATATTCATATGGAGAAGAGTGTAATATTTAATTGAATAGGAGGAAGAGGATGAAGATAACGCTAAATTGATTATGTGATATAAGAGTGTATTAAAGAGATGTTAAATAATTTATATTAGAAAGCAATAAATTAATTTTTAATTAAATCTTTTTCAAATGAAAACCCATACAGAAGTGTCAAGTCAAAGAAGAAAGGGCAGAAGAGCTTAGCTTGGTGCTCCATCTAATATTAGATATAAATTAATGAGTGCTCATTTGTCAAAAGATCTAAGAAAAAAATATAATGTCAGAGCATTACCAGTCAGAAAGGATGACGAAGTGACAGTGGTCAGAGGTATGAATAAATTAGTAAGGAAAGGCACTCATAAGGGAACAAAAGGAAAGGTTTCATCAGTTTACAGAAAGAGATGGACAATTCAGATTGAGAAATTGACAAGAACCAAGGCCAATGGTAGAGTTAATAATAATAACAATAGGAATGCCATATCAAATACCAATCAGAGCATCTTAATGCATTATCACTAAACCATACTTAAATGAAGACAGAAAACAATTGCTTGCAAGAAAGGCATCAGCTAAGGTATCAACAAAAGGAAAGGGTGAAAAGCATACAACTGAAAGTACAAAGAAGGCTGATTGAATTTGAATAATGTTGTAGAGAATTTATTATGCAGAATAATTTAAATATTAAGTTTAAAACATGTATCATCAATGGCGACTTGGTGATCTGTATGGATCTAGACTAGCCTCTTCTCTTGTTTTGTCCCAATCTACAAGGAATCCCTTGATATTCATATTGAATTTGTTCAACTCAACGTCCTACATTAGAAAATCTAATTTACATGATGGAATTTAAAGTTGAAAGCATGTTTTCCAGCTCTTTCTATCATCAACTTTGTGGTCTCAGAGACTTGAACTCTTCCCTCAACTCCACTGCTTTCCATTTTATTGGCAACGGAGACATCTTTTCCATAGATATCATATCGGACAATGTCAGTTCCAATGATACCGCCAGTTACCTATCCAGTGTGGATACCGATT
The DNA here is from genome assembly GCA_905182995.1 of Paramecium octaurelia. Classification (NCBI taxonomy): domain Eukaryota; phylum Ciliophora; class Oligohymenophorea; order Peniculida; family Parameciidae; genus Paramecium; species Paramecium octaurelia. Next base: position 265,041 of record CAJJDP010000102.1, read on the forward strand.
CTCATGTTCAATTTATCAAATTTGATTTTCTATCTAACAGACATAATGATATCGACCATCTGAAATCCCATTTTGACAGTGTTAATGGCTTCTTGAATAGGCTAAATAATGAATATGACTAAATACATTTCGTTTGGCACTATTAGTGAATCCCATAACAACATAACAATCCCCAATAGTGTACATTTTGTAGACATTGTATCTTTAACATAGTTTATCGAATTCAGTGAAGAGATTTCTCAACATGAGTACGACACCTTCTGGACTCTGAGTGTGGGAGTACTCAGTGAATCCTTTAATGTCAGCAAAGAGAAGAGTCACATCATCAAACTCATCTATAAAGTCACTTTTGTCGTAGATGGAACTATTCTTCATTTTAAGATAGGAATGCATAGGTAACAGTTAACTAACAAGATTAATTTGTTTGACTTTCTTTTCTTCGTTGATCTATAAGTTGTTGAACATTTGTATTTGTTCACTCATTGCTAGGTAATATCCTAACAATAGGATGAGCATGCAACAACAAATATAGAAGATTGCATAATGAGTGATTAAGTCTGTAGAAATGTAGAATCCTAAGAACAATCCAAACATGATCATCATATAGAGTATTACTTACAGAAATGAAAACATTTTCATCTAACAAGACACTATCATAATGTACAGTATTTCAAGTAAACAAATAATTGCTACTTCTCTATTGTCAGTTAAATAAGCCTAGAATAGGACAGTGAAGACAGCGTAAATAAGCAAGATGTAATACATAGTGTTAACTACTCTATTTCTATAAGCCTTGGATAGGATTGGAAATAGTACTAATGATACAATCAGGAAAATAGCCTATTTATAAATATTGAATCTAATACTCTCAATACGAAGATCAACAAATCATGATTAAACAATTTACGAACTATTATTGATAACAGAGTAATAACGAAATAAGTGATCCACAAAAATATCATACCCACTCTTGATTCATCTACATTTTGTTCCTTAAGAATTTGATTGAAATTGGATTTTATTTCATTTTCTGGTATGTCCAGAATTATATTTGGTTTAATCAATTCCAACTCCAATACTCTCTCGTCTTATTCATTTGTCATCAATACTGAATCTTCAGTTGGCACTTATTCAGGAGGTTATGCTGGTATTGTTAATCTTGATCTATTGTCTTCATGAACTGACCCTTGTTGTGCTTGAACTGGCTATGGTCCTTTAGGAGATATATCAAGTTTGCTCTACTATTTCAAATTATCCTGGTATATTGAGTTGTGTAATTATGATAGGAATTACCTTTACTTTTTGGTTTTTGAACTTCCCTGCTATCTTAACTCCTTTACAACAAGCTTAGTGCAGTTCTACCATAATTGAAATGCCTTTGGTATTTAATAACCTATTGGTTTAGTCTTGAACACTTAATAAGTATCAATGATTCCTAAACCTTTAGCTTCCTTCTATTTCTTCTAATAGTACTTGATTCCATGTCTTGCCTATTTAAAAGCCTGTTCACTCAATGTTATGGCTCCTGTATCTCCAGTTGACCCTACTCTACTTGTCTAATTGACAGGATCCCCTATCAAAGAAAATTGAGGTTTATGATGACCTATCACTCCAGCAATGACTCGACCCACATGTATTCCAATCTTCATCTCAATTTGATTACCCTTTCCATACTTTCTCCCTTGCACTTACTACATCATATCAAATGCCATATTAACTAATCTCATAGTCTTCTCTATCCTTGTCACATGAGCTGTCATATTTTATTCACATGCCTTAATACCTGTGGCAGCCATGTATGTATATCCAACAGTTTCAATCTTCTGCACTCCATGTTGAATACACAAATTATCATACAATCTAAACAATGAATCCAACATCAACACTACATTCTTGCCTTCTTCCTTCATGATTGTATCAAAATCACAAATGTAAGCAAACAAAATAGAAACATCATCCTAAGCCTATTGCATTGAAAATTATCCTATTGAAATTTGTTGTCTCACAAATCTAGGCACCAAGATGCTCAATATGTCTTGGGCAGCTATATTATCTTGTTCTATTGAATATTTTGCTAAGTAGTCATTTCTTCTATGTTTGATCGACTTGTAGTAACTGAACAAAAATCTAATAGTGATACTCACAACCAATAGAATTTGAGTGCTGGCTGCATACACAGATACTCTACTTTGAGAATAAGTTCCATTGGAAGTGCTGAGATCTGTTGAAATCACAACTATCAAGATTCTTACAATTAGTTGAATCAAGTAACAGATGTTGTACAACATTATTGGAATCACACTCATATTCATCGAATTAAATGTACTAAATAAGATCACTAAAGTAGCAGAGAGAGTTATAGTCAAATCATCTGATAACCAATCTATTGCTACTTTGATTGCAAATATGATCAGCACTATGATATGTGAGTATGTATAATATGATTATTCCATTGCATGACTACACGAAAAGAGGATTATAATAAAGATGATACCAAATACAACTAAGTAATACGCTCCTGTGAACACTCTTTGATCTGTCAAAAAGAAGTCTGTTAAACAATATGCAATGTAGTATAATAACAGAATGCATAAGAATACTCGCAAATGCTTGAGGGATTGAACTAATTTGTGAGCTAAAAACTTTTATTCCAAAACCAGCTCCTTCATCTCAAGAGTGAGAGGTTTCAATTTCATTTCAGTTACTTTGGTATCACCTGGATTCAACATCTCTTATATGTAAGGTGAAGTAGCTGAACAATCAATGAACACCTTCTGAATTATGGATGAAACATTACTATCATATAATAATAATTAAATATTACACATGCTAATCTAGACATTGATGTAAAATCTCTTTGTTTGTAATCACTTCCTATTCTACACCGCTTTTATTCTGAAATGCAAATTATTAATATGCACTTGGAAAGTATATCAATTTTATAACATCATGTAAAAAGTAATTGATAAAATAACACCCAATTAGACTAAATATCATCGCAACGATGCTATTAAATCTAGTAAACAACTGATATGTCAATTCTTGATAATCATAATTACTAAAGTCTCCTCTGTAATTAAGAAAAACAAAGCCTACCAATAATCCAAAAGTCAATAGAAAGGCTATGACCACAACACTTACACTATTGCAGATCAATCTAAACAGTACTTTTAGAGTAGACACAGTGATGAGCAAATAGATTATTGATGTTGCTACCATTTGTAAATCTGACTAGTGACCATCATTCGTCCATGCATAATTAACCATGTAAATACAAGAATAGAATGTGTAAGCTGCACAAATGAAGGACTCCAAAAATCCTTCAAGGAGATAATAAAGCCAGAATCTACGAGTTCTTATTTACCCATCTATGTAAAATGCAGGAAATCGAGTATTCACTAAAGGTTAAGTCTGCTTATCAGCCAAACCGATGACCAAGGCATTTGGAGTGGTGTACATAAAAATGTATAAAAACACTGTCATTGAATCATGCAATGAGGTGGCTGTGAATTGGCAGAACCAATTAAAGAAGAAGAGAGTCATACCTAAGAAACCAGCACAATAAAATAGATAGATGATCATAGATGACACTCTTTCGCTATGCAATTTGCATTTCTATAATAGCAACACCTTGATTTCAGAAAGTGTATTAACACTGATGTCACCTGCATTCACTTGAGGATAAATGTGATTTCTTTTGCTGTTAATTATTTCAATACTGACATTCGCAGCTTACATCATCAATGCATCATTATATCCATCGCCAACTCCCAGAACAGTAGGATTGTTAGGAAAGTAATTGCGAATTATCGTACATGCTAATTCCTTTTATTATGGATTCATATTGAATCCAATCACATTCTTACAAACACAAGATAAGAACCTGAAATGACTCATTAGATCAGGCGATTCACTAATCAGAGATAGGGAATGACCATTAACTACTAAAACGAATTGTAACACCTATTAATATTGCGCTCCTTCAAAAAATGTCACACTTGATTTAATCATACTTCTACTCATCATATTATCATTCTAATGCTTTTCTTATTATTTCTCTTGTATCTTCTATATTTCACTTTAGATCTGTCCTATAGCTGTATTAATTTGTAACCATATCTATTCCTTATCGGTGGCCACAATCCTCAGATATTTAGACGTCGCCGTCATCTCTAGAGATTGTGCACAACTGATTGTTTGCACTTCCTAATCACCACTCAATAACCATATATCAATGTTACAATCTTTAACAGTTCTAATGAAATCTAAAGCATCATTTTTCAATTCTTCTTTGAATCCTGTCATCCCCAAAATATTCAACTCCTTCTCATATTCTAATGCCAATTGCTCAAGAAGAATATCTTGGTTTGTTAATGAACTATGCAACAGATTAAATTGTTATTTGTAACTTTCAGTCTCCTTCTCACTCAACACTCTAGTAGCATAGATAATCATTCTGATTCCTCTCTGTTTGTAATGCTGAATGTAAGAGTCTAGTTCTTCTCTTTCCTTATGATTTAATTACAACTTTGCTTTTATTGCTTCATAATCTCCTTTACAAATTAATAATGAATTGTTTTTCGATCCTTCCCCACATAGTTAGTTGATTGCTTCATACTTTTATTTTAAATCTAGATCCATCGTCATAGGAGCCTAAATAACAACAGAATTCAGATTTCTAGTGTATGTAAACAAATTCAATCCCAAAACTTGATACCATATTGGATTTCCTCTTACTTTACATAAGTACATATCAGGACTATCAAATTTGTTGAAATTTTCAAGGGAGTAACCACAAGAACGAGCAAATGTCAATGCAATTTCTTCACTCTTTGAGAAGGATTCATAAGTAATAGAGTCAGCCCCAAATACTGGTCTAGCCTCATGGCATAACATTAAGCATTTTAGAAATGCATCATAATACAATGTGTTTATATCTTCAGTTTATTGGTACTCTTTTTAAGGTGAACTACTTCTTAATTGATTCACTAACTAAATGAATTCATCATTATTATTTCCAGGGCTATTTCTAGTTTTAGGTTGTGGTAAAAATATTCTTGTCTACATATAATATTGCAAAGGTTATTAGACTGAGTTCTCCAACATTGTCATTCTCTTATTCTATGGCTAGGCTGTAATCTAATTGAAAATAGGATTGTTATTGGATGTTTTTACGCTTTTCAACAATAATTTACCACTTGGTTAGACATCTGCATGACTGGTCTTCTTTTCGTATTCAAATGGGATCAAATATTCATTGCCATCATTGATGCTAGCAAATTTAACAGGATCCTCATTTTCTTCAGGCTTGACTGATTTTTAATTCAAAGTTGTCTGCAATTGATCATAATTCAAAGTAAATGACAGGGAACCAAATAAAAGATTATCCAATTTGTAATAGGAAGTAGTCAAAGTGCCTGTTTTGTCAATCAACATGTAATCAACATGACCTAAATCACTCAGGTTGTTAGCTGTGTTGATTTTAACATATTTAGTAATATTATCTTCAATTTAATTGATTTCATATTTAAATAAAGAAACGAAGTTAACGAAATCTAATAGTAGATAAAGAGTGGATGGAATTAATTAGGCATATAGGATTGCTAATTAGAAGACCTTCATTCCATTGGTGGTATTGTGATCAATTAATAAGGCGAAGTAGCCTTCATCAGATCTTGCTAATAGAACAATGATTGAAATCAAAGTAAAGAAGAGGGATAAGCAAGCCATGAGGAATGAATAGAAATTGCACTGTTTTTCTTCAAAACTGTGTTTCTAAGCATTGTAATGACTGCTTTGCATAGTTTTAGTGTTTTCACCAACGTAGACAACTAGACCGAATAGCCAGGAAGTCTATTTAATCTTTGTGCCTTTGGGGATGAAATTGTCTATAGTCAATTCCTCATTTTTGGGATCCTTCTTCAATTTTAATCTACCATGAAATCTTTCGGTGTTTCCATTGGGTGCTTCATATTCTAATTTACCAGTCAACATTTTTCTGTATTCTGGAAACTGATTCTTCAATCTTGTTCTCAAGACTATCAATTGAGTCAAATAGGAAGATTTCTTCTTGGCCAGAGAAGATTTGCCATCGTAATATTGTGTGTCAACCATACAAATTGCCTCTCTGTCTCTCACTTATCCTGTGTCCAATAGGATGATATCTGCAGGGACAATGTCTCCTTTGATCAGATAGAGTACATCTCCAATTTGAATATCACTCCATTTTATGGTTTCCAATGAACCATCTTTGGCTCCTCTGGATGTTGTTTGCATATTTATCTTATGATCATGAGTCTATCTGCGTATGTCGAGTATGAATTCCATAAAGACATAAAATATCACACTCAATCCGACAGGGAAGATGGTGATCCATCTGTAAAACGGAGACAATGTTGGATCAATCAACATTATTAAGGAAATCCCTAAAAGATAGATGTTTCCGAATCTTTCCAATGCAGTGTATAATGTTTTGGGTAGAAAGTTATATAACTAACATTATCATGAACATTACTCTATATTTCCTGGTGTTGAAAATGTTTTTGTTTTAAGGTACACTCAATAATTAAACACTTCCTTTATGTAATTCCATGGTAATCATTTATGAATCACTTCCATAGCAGAAGTTCAAACATTCCCGGAATCTCCTCAACCATATCTCCACGATTTAGTGATGGTTATAATTCATATTAATTTAAATGTAATAATCAAAAGCAGCTCTGGAAATAGGAGGCACCTTTATTCAAGTTGGTATCGGTACCAAAACAGATAACAAATGGTCATTAACCAATAAAAAGACATTTGACACCAGAGATCCAGAAGATACTCTCCTTGATCTAGTGACTTATTTGCAGCAATTCGAATTTGATTCAATTCAAATAGCTTCCTTTGGTCCTCTGTGTTTGAACAAAGATGATCCCCAATTCGGATCCATTACCTCCACTCCTAAACTCAAATGGCAGAATTTCCCCATTGCAACAAGATTGTCGCAATCATTAAAGAAACCCTTTGCAATAGACACTGATGTTAATGCCTGTGCCATGGCTGAATTTATGTTGGGCAACCATAATGTGAGACAATCCCTTGCGTACATCACAATCGGAACTGGAGTTGGAGTAGGTATCATAGTGAATAGACAATGTGTTCATGGAATGTTGCATCCAGAAGGAGGCCATATTTTAGTTGCCAAACAGTAAGAGGACAAAGACTTCAAGGGAGTTTGTGCATTTCACGGAGATTGTTTAGAAGTGCTATTATGTTAGTGATATCATTAGGGATTATGTACCAATGTTGCAATAGCCAAGAGATTGAATTGTCCTATTACTGAATTACCTAATATCAGTGATGATCATCCAGTATGGGAATTGATTGGTTTTTACTTGGCAGAAGCATGTCAAAACATCTTATATCTATTGTCAATCGAAAAGATAGTGTTGGGAGGAGGAGTCATGAACAGGAAGCTCTTGTATCCCATTATTGATAAGCATCTAAGAAGACTAGTGAACAAGTATGTGGAAATACCAGAAAATTACATTGTGGAGCCTCAGGTAGAAGATGTTGGCTTAATTGGTGCATTATTATTATAATGATAATAATTCAATTATATGATCTCATCTAGGATTGTGAGTTCTCTCTCAAGGTTTTAGTTGATATCAATGTTATAATAGGTAAATAAATATATAATAATATCATTTAGTTTCAGCTTATTTGATAGTAGTCTTTTCCAAATTGCTTTCTGGTTATTACACTTATTTTGATACAGTCTCATCCAATTTTGTTATCTTCTTAATTGGCACTTGTTTTTAGCCAGATTCATAGTATATTGATTATTGCAACGGTATTGGTTGCATCTGTTTAGTCTAATATAATGGTTATGGTTGATGATATGTTTGATATAACACTTATGGTTATCTTGGAGAACTTAGTATTTTTGATTGAGGTGAACTGAGTATTTGTTATTGAGGTACATAACTTTATGAATAAACAAGTTTATTTGGAGACATTTGTCGTTTTTCTTGAAAGAATGGAATCAAGTTGCAAATTTTATCTCTAAATTAATCGATCACCTGTTTTAAATCATTCCAACTTGGTCTTGCATTCTCTTCAATTTACAACAGTTCTCTTACAAAGTTTGTTAACAATTGTGAATATCCTGATCTCCTTACTTTTTGCAATTTTTAATCCACCAAATTTTGTGATATGCAACCATTCTAAAAATCCATACAATCATAAGATTCTTCTAAAAGTAGAACTTCCAGCATTGTCATTCCAAATGAAAATACATCACTTTTATATTCATTATGTTGTGCTCTAAAGTTCATATTTCTATAATTGCTTAATAATATAGGAGATAGGTAAGCTCTATCTTTGCTTAGCAACATCTTCTGAAACCCATGCTAACCTCCAGGAAAATAGTTATATTCTGCCAACTTTACACTTCCATTCTCATCCAAATAGATGTGCTATGGTTGGATATCTCCATGAGCTTACTTCTATTCTTCCAAAAATGCCATTGGATCTACTATTTATTAAATCAATAGCCAAATATGAGATTCAGGGTATCTCTTAAGTGGTTGCTTTCTCTTTTTCAATTCACTCTCCAGTGTGTCTTAAAAATACTCTGAAACAACCATCACCAAACTGGAATCAGAACAAATCGATTATTCATTACAAGTGCGAACAGCCAGTAATTACACCAAATTAGGATGTACAAAGATTTTCCTCTTCCTCAAATGGTTTGTTATCTGTGTTAATTCAGTATCACTCTTACTTTACAACTTCTTAATGCAAATCATAGAATTATTCTAATTATAACAGCTTAATTACTTGATTGTGATTGTACAACTTCACCTACCCAAATTGGTTGTGATCATATTCTCTCTCCTTTGAATATTGCAGTAAAAACATTTGGTACTATTATTATGTCTTCATTTCATTTGTATCACTTTGATCAGCTCCCATTAACGAATAAATTAAATTAATATTATTAATAAAACTAGTATTTCGAACATTTTAAACTGTAAATTATATTTATATATAAAAACAAAGACTTACTAATTTTGTTTGGATTTCTATCTAATATCTATTAATACTTAAACCTAAATACAGACCCTTAAATTCTAATTAAAAAATTAGAAAAACTCTACTTCTTAGAATAGATCATGATAACTCATATATTTATCCATAATATGCTATTGTTTGAGAACTCTTATAGTATGTTTGTTATATAATCATAACTAATATTATTGTATTGATTTAATCAGAAAGATTAAATTAAACCTATCTAGATTCAAAGTATGATCAGTGATAACTAATTGTTTGTTAAATCACTCCCGATTAAGAACTTCAATTTATAAATATGAATTTTAAGAAATTGGTACTTATTTATTCTATAAAAATTACATATTCAATACACTCTGGCTTTTTCATCGAAGTCTTATTCAAATTAATTATCATACAATAAATCTTAACCATTTCCGCTAAAATCATCATCTTCATAATAAGAAAAAGTAAATGTACTTGATCCTATTGAAGACTATATAATAATTCAATAAATGTTTTACTGAATAATTTTCGGAATGCACTAACTTTTATTCGCTATTTGAAGTATCAGAATATTCAACATCCATATTTTGATTTCCTTCTTATATCGACTAATTTCCATTCTGTTGATTGTGGCCAGAATTAAAAATAATTTGATATTTATTTTGTCTACCCAACAAATGTTTTTAAATGTGAGAGTAAAATCTATTTTTCACCATGTTTTCCTAAATCATTACATAAATTTACAGATCTTCCCTTTAAATGAGAAGCAACAACACTCCATTTGGCACCATATTGATTATAATACTTGACAATGTCCTAATCCTCTTATTATGTCCAAGGTACAAAATTAAGTGCAGGATCCAATTTATTGAGATATCTTTCTCTGATTTATTTCCCAGTCCTTCCTTAAAAGTGTCTGGCCAATTTGGTCCAATTCTTCCCCTCTTAAGCAACCAAGTGTACTAATTTTGCATCTTCCTCTTAATTCCATTTTTATTTATTCTAAACATTATGATTTTCATAATAACTTAAATAGGATTTATCCTTCTCCATCGCTGAGAACATTATGAAATGTTTCGTTCAGGCATAAACTGAATTATTTTACTCCAATTTCCCTAATATTCTTGGTACAACTTTCTGAGACGTTGATCCTCTTCAGGTTACCAAATTTTCACAACTCTCTTGTCTCCTTCCTGTTTCTCCTTTGCTTTACTTATCTTCTTCTTCAAACCCTTATCTACCTTCTCCTGAGATTTGGAACTATTATAAAGACGATATTTATTTCCTCTTACCGCATGCCTTAATGATCTTTCATTTGATAATGATTCCCTTTATTGGCATCATCCATTTCGAACTAATTCTCCTAAACGTTGTCTTCTTCAAAACTACTCTTTTTTTATTATTATTTTTCGTCATTTAATTATAGATAGTTATCTGTTGGTGATCCGATTGATGAAGTGGGCTTTGATTCTTAAAAAATTTCAATAAATTTGTGCTACTTATTAGTTCATTCATCGCAGTTTTCCCAATGTCTAACTCAATCCTTCTTTGTTCTAAAAATTGTTCCTCCTAACTTTTATTGCTATTTTGTGATTTTGTATCCTTTTCATCTCTCTGCCGTTTCGAGCAGCAAAAATTAAATACAAGGTCTAGAAACATCTTTTTGTTGCTTTACTTGTTATTTAATAATTTATTAAATACTTGATTCTTACTAATTATATATATATTTGTTTCAATAAAATAATTTGTATCAATTAACTATTTATTTCTAATTTCTATTAATAAAGCCATCAATTATAATTATATAAATAAATTAAAATATGAATCAACTCGAAGAAGTTACCCTGAATCAGAAAAATATCCGTGATAAAACAGGATTGCCAATCAAAAGATTCTACTCTGTTAAAATGCAATGCCAAATTTGTTTTGATGATTTGACAACAAACGAAGATGAAGTCTTCAGAACAAACTGTGGAGACACCTTTCACAAAAACTGCATCTCTAAACTAATTGAAAACTGTTTGAAAGAAAGATATCAATAACTTGTATGTCCATCATAAGGCTGCAGTAATATTGTTGATTTAAATAATAAATAGAAGAAAAACTATCTGCATCACTCCTACCAAAATTAGGATTCAATTTTCAATAAATCAACATCTATTTTAGCGCATAATTGGATGAATTAGTAATTAAACATTAAAATAAATTCTCATGTTGTCCAACACTTGGATGTTAAAACATTTTCATCATCAATCCAAGTGGAGATCCAATGTTTAACTGCGAATTTTGCGAAAAAATATATTGTCTGAGATGCAAATCTGAATCACATCCTTAATACACTTGTGAATAATTCTAACTAACTAAAAATAAAGAAGTAAAAATCAATTAAATCATATTAATTATAGAGCAATGAAAGAGAATTCAAGAGGTTAGTCGAAAATATGAATTGCAAAAAATGTACCAATTGCGGAGCTTGGATCTTGAAAGAAAAAGTAAGAGACTTGTCTGATTATAGGGATGCAATCACATGAAATGCAAATGCACTTACGAATTCTGCTATAGATGTGGAAGAAAGTATAGACACCCAGACTGCAAATGTCCCTTGTTTGACAGAGACAATTTACCCTAACCATGAAAAAAAATACATAACATTGAAATATAATATAGTTTATTAGTTGTGATATTTATTCTTAAATTATTAAAGTATGATTTCAATCTAAATTGAGAGCAACAAAGAATTTGAGAATTTCTTGATTATTATTTTATTGATTATATTATTTTTAATTTATAATATGATAATTGAATTCTTAACTAAACCAAATTTTTGATATTTTTAAATTAGCTTAATCTTAAATTAAAATTGAGAAGATTAAACCCATGAAATTCTAGACATTCTAGCAGAGAGGATCAGCTTTAGTTTAATTTAAAATTAATTCAGCAGCCTAATAAGTATTATCATCTATTATAATTCAAATGTAAAATAATTATTAATTTTGATAATTTCAATATCGTTCCTTTAAATTCGTCATTTCGTTGTGCTGCTTTTTTATGATCTAGTATAACTTATCCACGTCTTATTGAAGATATCCAATTCTTATTTCTTTTTTTGCTATCTTCTCTAACAACAATCAATTATTTAGTTTTACTTTAAAGCGGCTAAACTTCTTGATATATTGCATAAGAAAGTTAACTTAAAGTCTTTTGTTACAACCCTGAAGTCTGTCCATTGTTAGCAGAAGACATGGAATTCAATTATTGTTTCTTTACTGTGATTTTTCCAGAACATGCTTCTATTATTATAAAGACATTGGTGCAGAGTATTTTTCTCTTTCTCTTTCTTTCAGTCGAGAAAAAGTTAGCTGAGTCATTGAAGTAATTTCTAAGAATGTGTTTGGCTGATGAATATTTAACTTTATGGAGAATAGCAGCCTAAAATAATAAATCATTGAAATTCTTCATTACCTAATAAATTGGGAGACGATCATTAACTACACTGAATATTAACCTTGTTTTAATCTCACAATCAATAGCTTTTCTTTACTTAGTTTTATCCTTAGTCTATTCTTGGATAGGAATAGGATTTTCTTCCATTTATTGAAGTATTTAGAGTTATTAAAAATACTTTCTACTCTCATTTATGATTTGGTTAATGCTATACATATAGAATACGTATGTAAAATGATTGCATAATTTAGATTTTTGAAAATTAATATGAATATTCAAGGAGAAATTTGATCAAATTTCAGATTTAATTGTGGATTATTTCATTTTTTAATAGATGTTTTAAATTTATTCTTTTAACTATTTGGAGACAAGAATTATTTTAAAATTAATCGATTGAATAATAAATTTCATAGTCAACTCACTTCATCCTAAAAACATTCAAATATGAGTTCTCCTTATTCGTTTTCATATTCTCTAATTCTATCCTCAGTTTTTAATTCATTCAATTCAACTGTCTCTGAATTATCAAGAGATGTATCTTTAGGATGAAACATATGAGCACACAAATCCAACACTGTCTTTTTGTCTATTTCAGCTGCTTCATTCTCTATTCAATTCATATTGATAATTATGTACCTGTATTAATTACACTGTAATATTCAACGAATTCGCTGATCCTCTCCACAAACCTACATTCTTCCATCTGTTTGGCAAAGTTCTCCTTACTCAAATACGACAGACATATTAAGACATGCATCAACACACTTACTTAAATCTATTCCTTCATGAATTTTAACAGTTATTCCATAACCTAATGAGCAAATTTCCCTTATTTCTCAAGATATTGCAATGTGTATGGAGTGTGAATTACATTCGCTAATGTAGCAGATGCAAAATCAAGACAAAATATATGAATTTTTGTATTTATTGATTTTTGAATTAATAAGATGATCCATTATATGATTTCATTATGAACATATGTTGGTATTACAGTATCTTTAATACTAGCTTTTTATAGAATTGCCAAACAAAATCTTTAAGTAACAGAACCATTTTCTTATTCCTTCAAAATTTTAATGATTTTCTCAATAATGATCATATTCCCATTATATGTTAGGTATTCCACTCCTCTCAAAGTACTGCTGATGACACTAATCAAACTAGTAATGGCGTGTCTCAGACTCTAATTATTGATATCCAATAAATGAACAACAAAATCGAACTTCTCCGTTGCTTCAATATTGAATACATCATTTCTAATTAACTCATAAACTAGATTCTTTCTCAATTCAGGTGCTATCTATAGTGCATTGACTCTCAGAGATAATAAAACTTCAATCATTCCATCCACATGTTTATCTTGAAAGTTCTTAAATAGTTTCGTCTTGTGTTCATGCATAACTTATTCAGTAATCAATTCAGTTCCTTCTGGCTTACCCTCATTGATGATCACTTTATGATACTTCCCCAATTAAATTTTATAATTTTCTAAGGTTTCACTCAAGTTCTCATTTTTGGCTGTTTCTTTGAGAGAATGCAATAATTAGAGTAGATTGATACTTACAGAGAAGATTTGTCTTCCAGCCTGCAGGATTTATTAATATTTTTTATTAAAGGCTTTTTATTCCTTTTCTAAATTGATTTCTCTTTTAGTTTTTGTATTGTCACTCTTAAACAACTGAAAAAGTCTTGGTGCTTCATCTCCTATTTATTTAGATTATTATTATTTATTCAGCATCTAAAAGTAATTATTATTGAAATGAGTACTTTATTAGAAACTTATTTGCTCTTAATTTCTGCTTCAAAACATTCAAGTGTGTTTGTAAAAGATGAATATCTAAGATACTCTTTGATGTATTCATTGATTTCATTTTAATCAGTTTGAATAGAATTGGGCAAATTTGAATTTGCAGATTTCATTAATATAAAAATATCAATAAATACACAACTTCTTAAGTTACTAAATAATTAATATTCAAGATTTGTCTTTAGTTAAATATTAAATATATTAAAGATTCTATCAATACATTATTACTTTTAGATTATCACTCTCAGTTTCACCTAAAAATAAATTTAAGCTAGATTTATTTAATAATTTTTGAATAAATAACCTTCCCATTTCTGTTTTAACATTAATCTAATTTTTAAGAGTGTTAATAATTTTGGATTTATGATTTATCTCCTTCTTTTTTAAATTTCAGGATTTTAATCTCATGAAAATTATAATGAATTTAAAATTTATAATGAAATATCTAAATAATAAATTCCATGCCAATAATAATAAAACCCTCTCTTCAGCACTACATTTAAATTAATAAGTCTGGTACGAATACTTTGAACAATAATACACTTCTTTCTAACAAATCTCATTTATATAAATTTTTCAATTTAGGAGACAAATCCTCTATCATATCACTTGTCACCTGTCAGGATTCAATCATATTATTCTTAATCATTTCATGAACTTTCAATTTAATCATCTTCATTAAGTTTAGATATACTACATTTATTCTTCAATTTATATTAGATTCTAATACTATTTTAATCTCAAGCTTATGACTGTCGAAGTCTTTTCATCTCTCATCTCTTTATATTTCACTTGTAATTCGTTCTTTCTCCTTCTTTTATTTTTACTTAATATTTTCATGTATGTTATTTTTTTAACTGTTCAAATAATGAGCTGACAATCCTCACAAGATCTGGCATAGATTACATAGTGTTCCCATTTTGTTATTATATCATAAGGCTTTATTTGGTGTTTCTTCATAGATTATTACTTTGTGTTTATTGCAATTACAATTATTATAGCATAATGCTCAAGTCCTCTGGATTAGTGATATCAATCTTTTATTTTTCAACTTGTATATTATCAAAATGTTTGAGTAATTCTCATTTTGAGAGACAACATTTATTATAATCATGTCATTTGGATATTCTATTTTGACAGCTTGTTCCTTCACCTTTTTGGCCTTTGTTGAAAATTAGAGCTCCCTGTAATAGCAGATTCCTTATCCAAATATTATTTTGATTTCTTTAAGCTTCACTAATAATTCCTGTTAGTTTCTGAAGACTTGTATTATTTCCTTAATTTCTACTTCTACCCATTTTTAATTGAGTTTAGAAATTCTTAATGAAATTGACCCTTCTCTACTATTTTCTTGAAATATAGAAATTGAATATTTCTCATTGTATTTGAAGTGAAAGTAGATTGAGCAAAGTTCTTGAGAATTTGCCCAGATTAAACCATATGCCTAAAGAATAGAGAGATACGAGGAATTGGAGGTGGGTGTAAATGTAATTCTAATTAAGATTGTCTAAAAGTAGGGGATTAAATTATTCGGATTGGGGGAGTTCAAAAGAAAATGGTTTAACGAGATGTTTAATTGGACTGTTATTTTATTGGATATTAATATTAATGGAATGATGTGTGTTTAAAATCAGTATAGGAGTAGAAAGTGAAAGTAAAATGAGGAAAAAAACACTCTCACTTGAGGAGAGTTTATAAAAATAAATTTGCATATTATAATATATTAGTAATTAAGTTAATAGCACTTCTTTTGGATTCACAGTTTTAAATTATTTGAAATAATTCATAGACATACTTAATGGCTAGTGAGGAAGAAGTAAACATTGAGGATGAAATAATTGAGGAATAAGTAGAAGACAATCCAAAAAAGAAGAAGGACAAGAAAGATAAGAAAATGACTATCAAACTAGACTAGAAAAAGCCAATTGATGGTAAATAGCAATTTGGTGACAAATCTATATGTCGATTATGCAAAGTGACTACTCAATCAACTCCAACTATAATCTGTATAAGGTGCCACTTTAAATACCACAAGGAATGCATACGAACTTAAAACAAAGAGCCATAATTCCAGGACGGTACTAAATGGTACTGTCTCTCATGTATAGAGAGAATGGCTAAGAGAAAATTGAAAGAGTCAGAACCATAGAAAAAGAAGAAAACTAGCCAAATCCCTGAATTCTTTCAGAAAACCCTATAACCACAAGAAGACAAATTGAAAAAACACACAGAATTTCAATAAAAATATCCAACCTATGTCCAATAAGGAAGAGTCATTTTTCCAATATTTGATGAATATCTGACAGCTTATCAATAATTGTTTACCATTGAAATTAAAAAGAAGCCACAACTCCAACTTGATCCAACCATTCCCCAGAACCTCTTTGAAGATATTCTTAAGATATGGGATAGCTATAATTATATGGATAAAATTGTGAGTGACATCCTCTACGCAGGAGAACAGTAAACTGAATGTAATTACTATACATTATATAAAAAGAGTAAAGTTAAGTAAATAACATCGGCACCTTGATTCATTTCAAAGATAACCACACACCCTATAGTTAAAAAACTCGCTAGGAGATATTTAATATAATCTAAACCAAACCTGACGAATTGATCCTCTTTTTCTGCTATTTCTATCTTAAACAAATTATTGAGGATTTAGATTAGGAATAGATGTAAAAATAATCATACGTAACTTATATAACAATACTTCTAGAAAATCCCATATTGGCATCTCCTTGGATACATGTGGTTTACAAATCGAATCCGATATTACGAATTATTAAGGGATGACATCAAATCATTGCCAACCAATATCTACAAACAAGGAATTCTACCTTTGTAATAAGATATGATAGAGTTTTGTGATTACACAGACACTAAGAAAGTCTGCAAATTACTCATAGCCCTTTCAGATGGATTGACTGGTCTAAAGAAAACACAGTTTTTGTACTAATTCAGAACTGAAAATCTCCTGTCCAATAATAGAATCAAACAATAATTAGGCACTCAAATTAAATAGTAGAGAAGTCAATAAATTGACATTAAAAAAGAGATCATTGAAGCTGAAGGTAACATTTCGATTGCCAAAGTATACTTCTTCATCATATTTAGTCTCAATTGAAACAGGATGGACTAACTAGAGTTGAATCACAGAAATTCACAAAGTAAATGGAACAGGCCCAAAAACAAGCACAAAAGTTAAAATAACAGTATTCAAAATTAGAAAAAGAAATAGCTTCATTAACAGAAAGATATAATTAGTAAGATAAGGTAATCATACTAGTAAATTCTTATTAGGAATTAGCAATTACTTAAATGCCAGCTTTATTGTTAAATCCATCTATGTGCTTAGGTCAGGATGCTAAACATAGTTCTTATTACTTCTTTTTATATGAGCCTGATAAGATCTTTGTATGTATGAGACATTCAATCCTTGATGACGATCGATCATAACAATGGGGATTTTATGATTAAACTGAAATTCAAAATCTACTCAATTCTTTGTGTCCAAAAGGTGTTCGAGAAAACACATTAAAAAATAACATAATTGAATTATAAAGGGCCAAATTACTACAAATAAATGAGTAAAATTAGGAATAGAATGATTAAATCGAACAAGAGAATCATAAAAATGGGAAAGGTGTCGAGAATGATATTGAATAGGAGGGTCACAATTAAAGTGAAGAATAAATAGAAAGATTAAATAGTTTAATCAATTTAGATGTTGATAAACTTGTGAATGAATTCGTTGAAATAGAATAAAGTTTAACACAATATTTAAATGAGAAGAATTCACGATGGTGTAGCACTGAATAAAGAATTGAATTTTTAAAGAGTTTTCAAAATGTAATTGAAAAAAAGAGTTCCCAAGAATATGACGAAATAGATCTAAAGCCTTTAGGGAAAGCAATTGAATATTTTGTAGATAATACAATGATGCAAGAGAAATTAGAACTCAGATTAGATGAGGATATGGATGAGAAATAATTAAATGAAAATGATGACGACTCTTATTAATAACCGAATAGAAGAAGAAAGGTTGTTGAAGATGATTCGTCTGTGGATGAATAACCTTAAACTATGTTGCAATAATTAGAATAAATGGATATTGGGAAAGTAAGAGTAAGGAAATTACCTATGAAATTATTTGGCACATATTATGAAACTCTAAGATAAAATTTGATTGAATAACTGAAATATGATTGTAATTTAGCAAAAATGAAGATTTGCTTAGAAGTATTGGGTCAAATAGTTAAGGATTACATTGACAGAAAAATGATTTAAATACAATAATAAATTTTGCCTGTTGGAGAAAAGAAAAAGGTAGAAGAAGTAGTTGTTGTTGCTAAAAAGGTAGTCGACCCTCCCCCTTAATTTGTTTAGGAAGCTTAAATATATGTTACTCAAAATTTGAGGAAAAGAAACTAAATCAAACCTTAGTATACTGAGACAGAAACAAAATGGGAAGACAGATGCAAGAAATGCAACAAAGGAGGAAAGGTTATTTGTTGTGATACTTGTCCAAAAGTATTCCATCCAAAGTGTATTAATTTAAAGGAGGTTCCGTAAGGGAAGTGGAACTGTCTTAATTGCTTAACAAATTTTGAGAGATAAATTAAAACAAGAGCTACTATTAGAAAGTTAGAAAACCAATGAGACAATGATCCATTGTTTTTATTATTAAATAATGATTTGTGATTTAGTTGATTATACTCTAAGAACAACTCCAAATAAAGGAAGGTTTTCATAGACAAACACAACAACGTCTCCAAACAGTTCTAGCAACTCATCTTTCGAAGCTTCCTAGCTTAAGATCCCAAGACCTTTGTTGAGTTTTGATGAAAAATTTGAAGCCTCTCTTTGTGCTTTTGGTATTCAGTTTATAATCCATTTTAGAGTTTAAATTATTAGTCCCTGAAGAAGATGGCTTAATAAATTTTGAACAGTTCAGTTAAGAATTGATATAAGACAAACTTATATTCTTGAATGATGAAAAATATTTATTATAGCAATAGGCATCTTTAGAGATCGCAGAAGAGAATGTAAAGCCTTTCATTAAAAAACATAGATTCTCAAGGATGAAAGAACCACTTTGATGCTCAAAAATATACCTAGAAGCATGAAGCCAAACGACATGAGAAATATTTTAAATAAAGAATTTCGTAATCTCTATGATTTTTTCTATTTGCCTTTAGATAACAATGTATTCAAATTTTATATTTGAAGAATGAAGGCCATTTGGGATATGCTTTTGTTAATTTTATCAATCAGGATGTAGTATTAAAATTTTATAGAACATTTAATAATTAAAAATGGACTAATACAGAGAAAGTATTACTATATTTATTAAATATAGTAAATTTGCCAATTAAAATATGCAAAATTATAGGGAAGAAGGCAATATGAATTTGCAAGATGATTGAGCTTTAAATAGCTATTTTTGTGTATTTTTTTCAAATTTTGATTTAAATTCATTCAAGAATTATTTAGAGCCTAATAGATTTTTAGTATGTAAATTATTTGAACAATATTTCCATTCCTCTGGTATTTATCTAAAGTTCTTCAGCTTTTCATCCTTTTCAATAAATTTATTTATAGTCTATGATTATTATAATTAATAATTTCATAGACCTGAGAATTATTAAAATATCAACTTTTCGATTCATTAAAGAAATTCAACTTTGCTATTCAGAATGGCCTAATACACTTAATAGGGTGTCTTGCCCTTAAAAAGATGTTTTAGATTTGAAAACTCATATAACAACACAGCTAAATTCCAATAATCCAGAATGTGATTACAGCGATATTCCTTAATGGTTTCAGGAGCCTTAAACCCAGAACTTCCACAAGACTATTAGCCAAATAAGTTAATTTCACTAATTTACTTAAATCAATCCATGTAATTTTCGGTTATCTTTCTTCATCAAATATAGATTTTCAGAGTTTAAATCCAAAGGAATCACATTATTTTATGCAATTAACCCAAAGCTAATATTACTAAGACAGTAAAATAGGATTGCCTCTAATTATAATTAATCATTGCGAATTTTCTTATAAAGGGATCACTCATGCAAAATATAATATGCAGAATTGTTACAGGTTTCAATTAGAACACTTTGACAACTTTGTATGACTCTAAAGGCGCTCTAAAAATAATTTAATGGAATCTTTTTAGATGTATATTTCTAATTATAACTATAATTTATTACTTCAAAACATATCCTTATTACTCCTCTCCTAAATTCCTAACAAAGAAATACCCACTCATAATAATATCAATTAATTTCCTTTTGAATAGAAAATACACTAAACTTACTTAAATTATGAGTTACTTTTAAAGAATCATCCAAATAAATTTATGTTTAAAAAAGAACATTATTAAATTGAAAATACACAATGACTCATTTAATATCTTTCAAAATGGTGCTTGCAAACTTTGAAATAAAATCTTTAAGTCCTGCTATTGATTTATTTAATTCGTTTCTAAAAATTAGAATCATTATAATACTAATTTTTTGGCCCATTTACTTTTTCTAAATCTTCTATCCCCCTTATGAATATTCCTATCTTCTCTAAAGCCATTACATAATCTTTCTTTATCTAATCTAAATCCTCATTGATCTTGGCCTTTATCTCTTAATTTTTTTTATCCTGAATCAACTATTTGTAATTATTTAACTGTTGCACCAACTATATAATTAATTGAATACATACTTTAACTTATAAGATCTTTAATTCTGCTTCTAATTATTATCCTTAAGCATCATTAATCACAATGCTTCTGTTGGATATCGTATTTTTCTCAAGTTCTTATTATTATTAATTTATGTAGTCCTAATACTTTTAAACTTGACTCAGATAATTTTAATTCTAACTCTATAATTGCTTAATCTCTTTATTCAATTTATCCTTATCTATCTCATATTATGCAATTTATTGATTCAAAGAATTCAATTGATTTTTTTATAGACTATAATTTTCTCTTAATTACTCCAACTCTTATTACTAGGATTTCAGTCTTAATTCTTATTGTTCTAATTGCTTTGCATTTTATTCTTTTAGAGCACTCAATTCTGACACTTAACTTTCCAATTTATCAACCTTTTTCTAATTTTACACTAATTTGGTATTTTCAAGGTATAACCTACTTAACTCCTCTAATTTCTCATTGAGAGTCTATTGTAATTCTGAATTTTCTTAACTAAGATTATTTATTTATTATAATTATTGTTAATTCTCGCTTTCGTATTTATCTCTTGAATCTGACAATTAAGAATTCACATTTTAGAATTATTGGCTTAATTTATTCAATTTTTCTTCAGATTCTGATTTTTATTTATTCACTAACAACAAATTATTTTAAGTTTCCAACAAAGTCTATTCTAATTATGAAACGTTGTTTGTTAATTGATTTATCTGTTTTTCTGATTATTCTCTGTGTTGTTAATATTATTCTGAAATATTTTTCTATTACAGATCAATTAATTCCTTCTCCTCTTTTTAGCTCAACAACTTTTGTGTTATTTGTAAATTTTAAGAATTTTGATCATTGATTTAAGAACTCATTAGTTTTATTTACTCACTTTGCCTTTATTTTTCTTCTTCTAATTTCAAAATTTGTTACTTTATCTTCTCTAATTCTGATTACGCAGTATTTGATATTTATTAGATAATTTCAATTCTATTTTATAATTCTTTATTCTCTTCATTAATTTGATTTTACTCATTTTTAGAAGATTGAAGTTTGATATTTAAACTTTATATTTCTTATTGTAATTAAGTTGTTGTCAGATTTGATTAATCAATTTGACTTTTAAAGTATTTTATAGACTCATCTAATTAATTCATAGATTCATTTTTTGATCTTATTTATTAATTCAGAACACTAATTTATTCAGTTAATAGCTATTCTTATTATTATTTACTTTAAGACAATTACTAAATTTATTATTTAAGATTTGCAATTTGATCATCCCTCGTTTTTATTTGTTAGTTTAATTATTGAGCTTGAGATTAACTTTAGTCTTGTAATTACCTTTAAATTAGATCTTTCATTTCTTCAGCATTAGCAGCGCTATTCTAAATATCAATTAACTATTTCTTCAATAGGTCAATCATTTCATTTTTATTCATTAGATTAGAATCATTTTCTTTTACTTGCCTTTACATTTCTAATTAGAGCCTCTAAATTTCTTCCTTTAAAATCTTTATTTCATAAATTTATTATTCTATTTTGCTATTCAGATTCTATTCATTCTCAAATAAATTAATCTACTTCTTTTGAGCTTCGTTCTTCAACAATTAATTGGCACTAATAGCAGCCTATAATTATTACTGAATCTAGATAATATCTTGCTGATGATCCTCTTCCAATCTTAATTTTTCTTCTTTCTATTATTTTATAGTATTCTGCAACTTGAGAATTTCGCAATTAAGATTAGAAATTTCAAATTCCAATGTGCTAATTTATAGATTGAGAGTATTAATCTTTTATCCTGCTTTTGATTCATTTTCTTAACTTTCATTGATGTAATCTTAAAGTTCTTAAATAAATTAGGTCTGTTAGAATAACTGTTATTTTAATTAGTCTGAAGTTTGTTCAAATTATTTTGACAATGAAGACTTTTCTGACTCCTTTAGTGTTATTACTTAAGATAATTATGCGATTTCTAAATTGTACGAAGCAATTTTATTATTGCATTCTTAAATTTATTAATTAAGTTTTTTCTCATTAGTTTATTTTTCTAAAATAATTTAATTCAATTCATTTTATTTCTCAAATAGCCTTTATCCTTATTCGTCGTACTATTAATTTTTGTCTTCGAGATTAGTTTACAGAGTTTCTATCAAATGTTATTGTTGAACTATTTTTTCTTCTTTTTAATTTATTTTATTATTTGCTCTCTGAACATTAAGTTCTGATTCTTTTATGTACTTTTAAATTTCAATATTTTATTTATCCTTTTAACTTTATAAATCTTAGATTAATTATTAACTACTCTCTTAATCCTCTTCATATTTTTGTTATAAATTGTTATACAGCTCTTTTTAAGAAACAAATTAATTTTATACCTCGTCATGTTATTATTTCAATTAATTATAGTTTTCTTCTAATTCAGAAAAGCTTTCCTTAAAACTCTAAATTTATTATTTGAATTCTTTATCACTCTCATTTTTTTCATCCTCTAACAGCTTTTATCTTTCAATTAGCACATTTCTCTCTTGAACCAATTCATCTATTTAATCTTTCTATAAATTTAAATTTTATAAGAATTCTGCAATCTGAAAATCTAGATTTAAGATCTGAGCTTCTTTTTTATTTAAAATAGCTTATTTAGCTTATAGTTCAATATCATAATTCGATTAATTTTCTTAGAGTGATTACGTTACTAATTAAAGTTCTTCATTCATTTATTTGTTAACAGCTTCAATTTCTAATTTCTATTTTTCAATAATCTCATTACATTCTTTGATTTCCTTGTCCTTCTATTTGATTTTAGATTTTAATTCATCAATCTCAATTATTTGTTGGTCTAATTCTTTATCGTACTGCTCAATACACTCCATACCAACCTACAATTTCATCTTTAAATCCTAAACCTCTTGATTGAGTTGATCAATCTCCCAATCTTTTTAAGCAATATCATCCATTTTCTTCAATAATTATTCATATGAATAATCTTCCAATTACTTATACTCTTTTTCTGACTCCTATTTTAACTTTTCTAATTATAACTGAGTACTTGCAATCTCTTCATTCTTCTATATCACTGTAGATGTCAAATCTTCCTCCTTTGTTTCTAATAATTTCAATGTGTTATTGTAAAGTTCCTCCAATGATTTATTTTATTGCTGCAATTTTAAATACGATCCCTCAGTTTGATTAAACTTTTCAATTTGATCCGTCAATTAAGTTGTCAACTCTTCTAATTCTAATTATGTATCTTTGACACTTTTGGCTGATTATTCTAACTACTTTTGCTTATTTTGATTTTCCAAGGTGAGCGCTTCAATAAATTTTAACAGTTCTTGAATTTTAATACTTTGCTATTACACTTAATTAGTATTTCCTTCAGTTGTCTCTTCCAAAGACTTAATTATTGCTTCTTTATCAATAATAATGTTAAACAATTCTTCAATTTTCTCCTTACCTTCTTTAATCTAAGAATTTAAGTCACTTAGCTCTTGCTGCTTTTGATTAGTTTCAATTTGATGTTTTAATTATTCCTCATTCATCTTTCCGCCAAGATCAGAAAGTTCTAGAGTGTGCTATTGGATTTTGGTCTATAATTGAGATTATAATTATAGATATTCTAAGTCTTTTCTTTAAATATCTCCCTATAAGTTTTGTATGGTTTCAGCATGTTAATCAACTTGTTCTTATAATTCATTAATTTTTTGTTCAGCCAAATCTAATTCGTTATTTAATCGCTTCTCTTCTGAAAACTTTATCTCTATATATTCATCAAATTTATTCTTCAATTCTCTTGAATGGATTTATAAGGAATCATTCAGATTTTATTATTTGATAAAATCTTCTTAACTTTATTAAAGCTATTAACGTAGTTCCTCCATTTCTTCATCCTTTTATATCAAGATCATATTCTTAAGTTGCACTAAATCCTAATTCTTTTTATTTATTTCTGCTATCCTAAGATCTTGAACTGTCTTCAAATCTTCAATTGCTTATTTATATGTTTATTCTACTTGTTTCTTTTCTTCAACTACATTTTAAAGTTCTTCTAATAATTATTACTTATTCTGTTCCAATTTTGAAATCTAGTCTGATTATTCAACATTTGTTTAGATTTGAGAATCGATTGCTTCATTTTAAATGTCGCTCTGATTTTATAATTCTTATAACTATTTTTCATATTCGCTTTCCTTCAATTATTTATCATTTTTTAATTCTTAATACTTTTAATTCAATTGATTTATACTATCTTATAATTGAACAATCTTTTGATTTTGATTTGCTATTTACTATTCTAAACTCTTAATCTAATCTTCCAAAGATTTGTTTTATTATTTGAACAACTGTTCTGATTACTTTAGATTTTCAATTAATTCTAGGATCACCTATTATTATTTTTCTTATTCCAATTAAGTATATTATTTGAATTTCTCAAGTTCAAAATTTAAATTTTGACTATGATTTTTCAATTGAATTATTTCTTATTCTTTTTATTAAGCATCATTCTCTAAAACATCATTATATTGACTTAATTTTTCTACTTCTTTCTCCTTTTATTAAATATATTCCAACCTTTATTCCATCTAAGCTTAATAATCAAACAATTATTGATCAAGCTTCTTAATTTAATATTCTCTATCTTGAATTTCATTTTATTTTTGTAACTATTACTTTTGATGATTAGCATTTATTACTTCAATTTAAATTTAATTCTCCTTTAGAATATTATCTATCTTAACATTTAAATTTGAGATTTCTAATCTAAATTAATCATCTTGTAAATTAATTTATGTCTAATGAAGAGTGATCATTAGATCTCTTTCATTAATCTCTTCTACTTGCTTTGTGTTTAATTATTTCAGTTAAACTAATTCTTCTGACAATTATAACACTTCACATTCATTTTTTAAATTAATCTAAATGATTTCCTATTATTTCTGTTCCAATTAACTTTACATTTATTCAATCTCCTTTTATTGTTTTTCTATTTTTACTTACTGATCTAATAATTATTATTTTAAGTTCAATTTCTCTTAATTGAATTGACTCTATTCAATTGATGAACTTTTCTAGTAATCATTATTGATCTCTTCTAAATTTGCAATTCTATTAGTATATTCAGCTATCAAGCTCTTTTTTTCGTCATCAAGTATATGGAATTATTATTCATATTTTTATTTTAATTACACCATTTCCTCATATTATGTTTATTTTTATTATTCAAAATGTTTTTGAGCATCTTCTCCTTATTTTTTAAGTGCTTCTATTTATTTATCTTTTGACTCGCTAATACTAGTTATTAACTTGTTCTTTTCATGAACTTCGTTAACTTAATCTTTATGCTATTAGATTAATTATTATAAATAAAATTTTTCTGTTTAATTTACAGATTCCTTCTGCTATTCTTAATATAATTAATCATTCAATTTTTAAAGCTATTCTTTTTAGGTCTCATTGATTTAAGTGGTCTATTTTAGGTTTTCTTGACTCTCTTGTAGTTTAATTTGTAAATCATTAATTTATTCGTTTAAATAAAAGTTTTCTTATTTTAATTTTTCTTAAACCAATTATATTTACTTAAGTTCATTCTTCAAAGTTTCATTTAAAGTCTATTATTCCTTCAACTTATAAGAATTCTCTAAATTAGTTTAGGATTGCTTTTATTCCTATTAAGATAACTCATTTTTCAGTTTTCCAATCTCCAATTATAATTAATTGATTTCCAAGCTTTATTGAGTTGACTTCTATAAGGCTAATTGTTCTTTAGAATTACTTTCCTTTAGATATTCTTGCAATTCTTAAATCAAATTATTTTATGTATTTAATTAATCTTTTAATTGTTGATTTGCCTCATTATACTATTAGATATTTTATTCCTTGTCCACCTCCGCCTTATCAACTAATGATTTTAATTAATTAATTTCATTAGTCAAATCAGAAATTTTATTCTAGAATTCTTGATGTTATTAATTTGTTAATTTTGTATTTCTCTCCTTTTCAGCAGTTGCTAAATTAAAGTCTTATTTATATTTCTCATATTATGATTGTAATTATATAATTTAGTCTTATTTTTGAGTTAATTCATTTTAATATTTTATAACTTAAGATTCAAGTGTATTAATTTGGCTTTCTTTCTCAATTAACAAGGACTATTTCACTGATATCACGCTCATTCTTTGTTCTTCTTAATCTTAAATATTTTATTAGAATTATTCAATCTGATTATTCAAATCTTAAATAATTGCATTTGCTTATTGTAATTAGACTTTCTGTTTCTCAATAATCTAGCTTAATGAACTCTCACTATTTTGTCTTTAGTTGTCTGATTCATTTTTCTGGATCTTGGTTTATGTAATTTCAGCCAAATATTGCTTAATTTATTATTCATATTAAGAAATCACCTATTTATTTTCTTGTTCCTACTGTCTTTATTGCTTCTTCAAAGACTTTATTTACTCAGATAATTGTGTGATTTATTGATTATTTTAGTCAAGTAAAACTTTATAGTCATCAATATTTTTTGATATGTTTGTCTCTTATTATACAGAGTGATCTTGCAGTATCTTGATTTTCTCAGTCAATTATAATACCAGACTTGATTTTTAGGATAGCTCATCTTTCTATTAAATTATGACTCCATTTAACTATGCTTCATTATTTTTGTAGAGCATTCTTTCCTATATGAGATCAGTAGATAATTCTTAGATTTTCTAGTTTAATTTTGATGTTTATTCCTCGCTTTTTTAAAATTTGTCTTACAATATTAGCATTTGATTTTTATAATTAGATTCAGTTTCAGCCTAAGTTTATTCAGATATTTGTTTTGTTTATTCTAATTCTTACTGCAATTCAATTTTATCTTGTTTAAGCTTTTCAATTTCTCTAGATTTAGCTTTATTCATTTGATCAAATTCTATTTATTTAGCATGAAGTTTTTATTATAATTCTTGATTTTAGTTTTACAACTCATTTGTTTAATCCTACAATAAACTAATTTGCTATTTCATATCAAATGTTCCATTAATCGCAGCAGATTCTAATTATAAGTTTAGTGCCTTAAGTTCCTTTAATTAAATTTAAAGATCCTCAATAATCTATCTATTATTGAGAATTTCAAATTCGACTTCATCATATCTCTACTAGAATTCCTTTTCTAATTTTTATTTGACATCTTCAACCTCCTAATTTTAGAGATTCAATTAGCTATTTAATTCTTTTAATTCCTCAATTTTCTGAGCTAATTAATCTACCTTTTATTAACTTTATAAGAGTTTTTCCTCTAATTCTTAATTCGACTACTTTAATTTATCAATCTCTAATTTAGACAAATTCTATATCTGAGTTGCCTTGTTTGTCAACTATTAAATTTGAGAAAACTTATTAGCATTTTGTTTTTACGATTCTTATAGATCTACTTAACATTTACGCAATTCTGTAATTAATTTCACTCTCTCGTTTCCAAACTCACTCGATTCTTTCGTTTCCTATTAAACCTCTTCTCTAATCTTGGATTCCCTAGATTTCATTTAATCAGACATGATGACTAAATTTTCTTATAAATCCTGAATCTTCTAATCCTTTTTGTTGCAATCTTTCTAAAGATTCTCGATAACCTTTTGCAATGATTCAATTGTTTCACTTGACCTTTGATTGGAATCTTAGTCATTTTCAACAACTTCAAGTTTGCTTAGAACTTTATTTGTTTCTTCTTTGTTTTACAATTACTGCTATGGATTTCTAGCAATAACTTCAGATTTTCTAGGAGGAGGTTACTGTTGTTATTAAACAGGTGCAGCTTTCATCATTGACTGAAATCTTCCAGCCAATTGTTTAACTGATAGCCTGTTTGCTTCAGGCTAATCATCACTCATTTTTTTTAATAATTAGATATAAAGATAACTCAATCAAAATCAAAGTCGAGAAATTAAAAATAAAGCTAATTCATAACCATTTTTACAATTAGATCTTTAGTTCAGCTTAAGAGAAGCCTTTCAATATATTTTTCTTTTTTTTCTTCTTCTGAAGAGGTAAGTTCCCTTGCTTATTGACACTGTTCCATTATCTACATAATATTTCTGGTAGAGTTTAAATCAGAGTGTAACGATTAACTTGAAAAGAGACGCAGTTGCAGCTTGTAAATAGACAACTTCAAGGTAAACTGATTTCTAAATGTACTTTCTGCACCAGTATCATTTTACAAGAAAATTTTCAAGTATGACAAGTGCTTTAGAGAGCCTAGATAAAGTTCTCCATTATTTTCCCTCAGCTTAAGAGTGTTCATCGCAAAAGACTATTTGCAGGTGAGTGTAGTGCATCATATATGGATCTAATACATTTAAGTTACAAAATTTTCATATTAAGTTTATCAGTTTCCATACCCTCAAACTTTATGAAGAAACAAAATGCAATTAGACAAGACTCACATTATTCTTGATCGGGCTTGATGATTTATTTAAATGGTGTACAAACTTTAAATGAGTTGAAATAGACTCTTTTTATAATTTATTTCCCCTTCTATTTACCTTGCAAGAACTGTAACTTACAGAAGTGTGAAAATTTGAATGATGATTAATTATGTGATCATAGTATAGAGATATGTTAAGACTTAATTATTGGAACATTTGAAATTTGAATAGCAAATTATTATTATTAGACGAGTCTTTAATTGCCTTTTATTATTGTTTATGTAATGTGATTAATACTTATAAGAAATCGATTTGGAATTAGTTTTCAAAAATTGATGTTATTCAACCTTAATTAATATATTATGAACACTTTTTTGGGTCAGGAATTCTAGAGGTGGAATTAATTTATCAATAATTTAATTTGGTAATTACTTTGGAAAACCACTAACTATTTTAAAACTAGATTTATAAAATTTATTCAGCTAATTGTAAATTTTATTAAACCTATATGTTCAAACTACAACTAAACCAGAATAATTTTGCTTGCAGAAATTTAAAAGTTTAAGATAGCTTTTCTGAATGTTATTATTTTCCATTATTTGACATAGGAATATTTATAAGTTGAAACGATTGGAAAATATAACAAGTCTGATGTCCATTTATTTTATGATTTTGAAAAGAAATATTCCACTATTCAGTTTTTAGCCTACAGATTATTTATTCTTGAAATTTTAAAAAGTTATTACCAACAGACTTTTGTATACTTTTGTTCTATTAAAGTTATTATATCATTTACAAATTGGAGACTTTAATAATTAAATTTAACAAAAGATCTGAATTCAATTAGAAATTCCTCCAAATACATATAAGATAAAGCAAGGGAAAGGGGGGATCCGTATTGAACTTCCTTAGCAAAGGAGTATATTGCATTTGTGAATCGATATACATAATGCAAATTAGAATATAATTTTATTAAGAATTTTACTCCAAGTGATTTAATATTTATTTCTATTCCAATATTTAATAGAGAAGCTCTTGAATGCATCGATAGAATCTATGAATAGACAATTCATTTATGCCTTTTTGTTATAACTTCTTATTAAATTTAATACATTAAATATCTTAATTTATGTAGATGAAGATGGACTAAACCCAGCCTATTCTTTAGCTAGTGTATTTAGTAAATAAAATTAATGTTTAGGTGAACCTTAATTCTAATAATTTTAAACGTAGTTAATTTGCTTCCATTGTAGAGTGTGAAGTGTTTTTACAATTCCTTATAAAATTTCAGATATACTATCATAAGAAATGGCTCTATTTGATGAAATTTTTTATAAAAGTTACATAAAATCGATATAGGAATTACAATCATCGAGGTAATAGGAAAAAAACGCCGTATTTTTTGTTATTACAATTCTTTTAATTGTTTAGAAGAATGTCTATCTATCATTTTAAAAATCATTTCTAAAATTAGAAAATATTTAATTATTAATTAATTATTGTTTATAATTTAACAGTTACAATAAATAAAGTATAGTCAGAAAGCTTTGAAAAATTAACAGAATACTAAAATCACAAAATGTATTTATAAAATGTATAAATTTTAGATAAAATTTTGATGTAATTATATTTTCCAAATTTTCTTATCATTATTTCTTATTTTTTAATTGGATTAATAAATGAAAAATAAAGAATTGGATATTTAGAATCTTACCTTTGAAACATTCACAATATAGACTATATAAAGAATTGTTGAATTTATTTATGTTATTTATGGAGGATCAAATATCAGCAAATATTACAAGAAATATCTCATTTTACGAACATACTCTAATTTTAATTAAAAATGAAGAAAAGAAGATTTTATGCATCCAATTTGGTTAATAACACTTTCGTGATCTATTATATAAGATAAATACTGTACAGCAATATTTTTGCATTAAAAAACTCCATATTTTAATATCTCTTTAATTAGCTGAAACCATAGTCTTCCATAATGAATCAAATACTGTCACAATCACATGAAGGTCATTTTATGATTGTTATGTTTTGCGTTTAGTGAGATTGGGATTTATTTATTTCATGATCGAGATATCAATCAATTAGTTTGGAAAATCCTAAAATAATTATGGTAAAGTTCTTATCTATATTGTCTTAATATAAATGGAGGATTGATTAATATCTTGTAATTGATATACAATTAACCATTTATGGATTGTTTAAAAAGAATCGGAATACAAGCTATCGATGTAAAATGATATCAAAAATGAATTAATGAGTAAATTAGAAATTGTTCGTGCTTATTTTTATCATAAATAAAGATATTGCAAAATTACGGAGAATTTATATATATCTGTGATTTAAAAAATGAATATTTTCATTTTGAATGCGATCAGATTGAATAATACAAAATTTTTTTTATTTAAGAATATTTTATGTTGTTGCTAAAAATTTTAATAACTTAACATAAATAAATAATTATGATTCATAAAGAATGACTCTCTGTTTTGTTTTTAAACTACTATGTTGATTTTAATTAAAAAAATTTGTTAATCACAAAAATAAATGGTACCTAATAACCATACATATTATTTATTATCAAAAATTTTGAACTCTGTTGTAAAATCTCAGTGGTTTTCAATAAAAAATTGAAGATTATGTCTCAGAAAGTAAATTCAACAAATTCATTAAAAGATACAAATACATTGACTCATAATTATTTGAATAAAAAAAATAAAAATAAAATGAAATACACTGGGAGAATTAATGAATTTTTATAAACAACCAAAAAATTCTAAATTTGAGGTTATGATTANATAAAATGTATAAATTTTAGATAAAATTTTGATGTAATTATATTTTCCAAATTTTCTTATCATTATTTCTTATTTTAAAATTGGATTAATAAATGAAAAATAAACAATTGGATATTTAGAATCTTACCTTTGAAACATTCACAATATAGACTATATAAAGAATTGTTGAATTTATTTATGTTATTTATGGAAGATCAAATATCAGCAAATATGACAAGAAATATATCATTTTACGAACATAATCAAAATTTAAATAAAAATGAAGAAAAGAAGATTTTATGCATCCAATTTGGTTAATAACACTTTCGTTCATGAAAATAATAATTAATAAATTAACTATTATATAACATAAATACTGTACAGCAATATTTTTGCATTTAAAAAACTCCATATTTTAATATCTCTTTAATTCGCTGAAACCATAGTCTTCCATATACTGTCGCAATCACGTGGAGGTCATTTTATGATTGTTATGTTTTGCGTTTAGTGAGATTGGCATTTATTTATTTCATGATCGAGATATCAATCAATTAGTTTGGAAATCCTAAAATAATTATGGTAAAGTTCTTAGCTATATTTTCTTAATATAAATGGAGGATTGATTAATATCTTGAAATTGATAAACAATTAACAATTTATAGATTGTTTAAAAAGAATCGTAATACAAGCTATAGATGTAAAATGATATCAAAAATGAATTAATGAGTAAATTAGAAATTGTTCGTGCTTATTTTTATCATAAATAAAGATATTGCATAATCATGGAGAATTTATATATATCTGTGAAAAAATGAATATTTTCATTTTGATTGCGATCAGATTGAATAAAAGCAGGATTTTAAATCTCATTTCACTTATAATTGTTTTATGATAATGAGTGCACAAACAGAAAATAAACTTATTTGCTGATAAATATCACATCAATAAAATTTTTGATTGTTTTTAAATCAAATTTTTTTTTATTTAAGAATATTTTATGTTGTTGCTAAAAATTTTCATAACTTAACATAAATAAATAATTATGATTCATAAAAAATGACTCTCTGTTTTATTTTTTAACTACTATGTTGAATTTAATTAAAAAAAATTGTTAATCACAAAAATAAATGGTACCTAATAACCAAATTGAGACAACAAGATTTTAATATTTAGAGACCTACAAAATACATATTATTTATTATCAAAAATTTAATGAATTAGAACATGAACTCTGTTGTAAAATATAAGTGGTTTTCAACAATAAATTGAAGATTATGTCTCAGAAAGTAAATTCAACAAATTCATTAAAAGAATCCAAATACATTGACTCATTATTATTTGAATAAAAAAAATAAAAATAAAATGAAATATACTGGGAGAATTAATGAATTTTTATAAACAACCAAAAAATTCTAAATTTGAGGTTATGATTAATCATAAGTAATTAAATGGTTTAGATCAACATTATTCTTCACCTTTTTGATAATCAATCTTGTCATTATCATTGTCTATGCATTTGTATTTATACCAACTACAAAAAGATATTTGATCACAATCAATTTAATTATAATAGTCTGAGCATTTTTTATCATAACAAAGCTTTCGTTTCTCATCTCAATTGCAATACGAATTAGCGCATTTACCAGCCTCTTTAGCTTACAATGTAACACATGATGAGTCCCAACATTCGTTATTCCTCCAAGAACAAGCAACCTAATTTATTGTAGTAAATACAATTTGACAACATTTTTCCTATTGCAATTCTTCTGTGCATTTTCTGATTAAACATGAGGAAGAACTAGCTCCCCACTTACAATTTGCTGAAAAGTTGCATTCATTTTCAGTATTTAATTGATTGCATATGTTTTGACATTTTGAAATTGACCAATAATCCCATTCACATTTTTCATTTTCATTACACTATTTTTGATCTGTTATTTCATTACATTAACTGTTAACACAAGGTAATAAGGTATATATCCAAATTAGAAATATATTCATTATAAATATTCTCATTTGAATTATTAATTTATAAATATCGTTTAGAAGATATTTAAAGTATTTTGTTTTTTTCAACAAATATACACCTCATTAAATTTGAAATTTGATTCAAATATACTTATATGTATGATTGAATTTTTTTATTTGTTTCTAATAATTATCATAAATTTAACAAAATTACAAATTTTATACATTTTCTTGGTGGCCCTAATAATTTGATAATTCAAATAATTTACAGTAAAGTTATTCCGGGATTCTAGCCAATGCTGATAACGTTGTTATCCAGTATATCTATAGAATATGAGTAATCAGAAACTTGAAGAACTTCTGATCCTTAAGGTAAAGAAATTGAGGTATTTAGGAGTATGGGTTACAATCTGTTGGAATTTAAAATACCAAATGGAGATTACCAAGAGGATTGTGATGCAAAAGGAAGCAAAACTTGGAATGGTTCCCAAGATCATTCCATTTAGAGTATTGGCCAAGCTTTGGTCTTTGTATGTGCTACCTCATATTAGATATACGAAGATGGCGATTTGGAAATATAAGAAATCAACGATTGCAGCTGCATATAATTAAAAGAAATTCATTAGAAGAATAATGGGTTTGAATAAGAGCTTTCCAAAGAATATTATGGATAATATTATAGGTAGAGTGAAGTTTGATGTAATAGAGAATGGATATGGGAGGAATTAGCTTAAGAGGTTCTTATTTAGGAAATACTTATTTCCGATTTCAATACTACCCGAGTATTTTACATTGTTTCAACTCATGTAACTTTTACAGTTATTACATCTGAAAGAATTGATAGATATAGGATGTAGGAGAGGCAATTCTATAAGAACAAGATTTCTTGAGATCCAACTGAATCAAATTTTGAAAACCTTTACGGTTACCAGTAGGAGTGGGGGAACCGGNTTAAATGGTTTAGATCAACATTATTCTTCACCTTTTTGATAATCAATCTTGTCATTATCATTGTCTATGCATTTGTATTTATACCAACTACAAAAAGATATTTGATCACAATCAATTTAATTATAATAGTCTGAGCATTTTTTATCATAACAAAGCTTTCGTTTCTCATCCCAATTGCAATACGAATTAGCGCATTTACCAGCCTCTTTAGCTTACAATGTAACACATGATGAGTCCCAACATTCGTTATTCCTCCAAGAACAAGCAACCTAATTTATTGTAGTAAATACAATTTGACAACATTTTTCCTATTGCAATTCTTCTGTGCATTTTCTGATTAAACATGAGGAAGAACTAGCTCCCCACTTACAATTTGCTGAAAAGTTGCATTCATTTTCAGTATTTAATTGATTGCATATGTTTTGACATTTTGAAATTGACCAATAATCCCATTCACATTTTTCATTTTCATTACACTATTTTTGATCTGTTATTTCATTACATTAACTGTTAACACAAGGTAATAAGGTATATATCCAAATTAGAAATATATTCATTATAAATATTCTCATTTGAATTATTAATTTATAAATATCGTTTAGAAGATATTTAAAGTATTTTGTTTTTTTCAACAAATATACACCTCATTAAATTTGAAATTTGATTCAAATATACTTATATGTATGATTGAATTTTTTTATTTGTTTCTAATAATTATCATAAATTTAACAAAATTACAAATTTTATACATTTTCTTGGTGGCCCTAATAATTTGATAATTCAAATAATTTACAGTAAAGTTATTCCGGGATTCTAGCCAATGCTGATAACGTTGTTATCCAGTATATCTATAGAATATGAGTAATCAGAAACTTGAAGAACTTCTGATCCTTAAGGTAAAGAAATTGAGGTATTTAGGAGTATGGGTTACAATCTGTTGGAATTTAAAATACCAAATGGAGATTACCAAGAGGATTGTGATGCAAAAGGAAGCAAAACTTGGAATGGTTCCCAAGATCATTCCATTTAGAGTATTGGCCAAGCTTTGGTCTTTGTATGTGCTACCTCATATTAGATATACGAAGATGGCGATTTGGAAATATAAGAAATCAACGATTGCAGCTGCATATAATTAAAAGAAATTCATTAGAAGAATAATGGGTTTGAATAAGAGCTTTCCAAAGAATATTATGGATAATATTATAGGTAGAGTGAAGTTTGATGTAATAGAGAATGGATATGGGAGGAATTAGCTTAAGAGGTTCTTATTTAGGAAATACTTATTTCCGATTTCAATACTACCCGAGTATTTTACATTGTTTCAACTCATGTAACTTTTACAGTTATTACATCTGAAAGAATTGATAGATATAGGATGTAGGAGAGGCAATTCTATAAGAACAAGATTTCTTGAGATCCAACTGAATCAAATTTTGAAAACCTTTACGGTTACCAGTAGGAGTGGGGGAACCGGAAGAGGAGATGGGAACGATAGAGGCTTTGGATGACAAGAACATGATATTTGGCCATGTAATGGGCCACCTGTTTGGAGAAGCGGGAGATTGGCAAGAGAAAATGGGGAAGATCCTAGATTACATAAAGAATGTGGGGGTCAAATTCTACTCGGTGTAAAAATTGATAATAGAGCAAATAAAAAAGATTGGGGCTAGGGCCAAGAGATTGATTGAAGAGGAATGTAAACCGTTTAAGAAAAAGAAAAAGAATCCAACTTTATAACATTATTATTCATCAACACCAATTATTATTATTAATATTAAATACATTGAAAATATATGGAGATATAACAATTATAGCATTTTTCAATTAATGAACGCGTTGGGATTTGAAAATTCTTAATTATAAATGAAGAATATTGGTAATAGAATAATATTTGTTCTTAGTTTTATGAAAATTCTA
The DNA here is from genome assembly GCA_905182995.1 of Paramecium octaurelia. NCBI lineage: Eukaryota > Ciliophora > Oligohymenophorea > Peniculida > Parameciidae > Paramecium > Paramecium octaurelia. The sequence goes on from CAJJDP010000102.1 coordinate 302,076, forward strand.
TATTGCAGTTAATTAAAGTGTAAGTTTGCAAGATCAATAGGAGGATTGTTATTTTACCTTTTTATTAGAGAGAGAGAGAATTTTTCAATTTTTATATTATGAAATATAAAATACCCAAAGTGTAATTATTTCAGCATCGTATTATTAAATTATAAAATATGCCTGTCATTCACAAGCCAATATTGTGGATTTTTAATTAATTATAGCACTATGAACCGATATAGAAGTTAATTATCCGACAGAATCTGTCCATACTATAATTTTCACCAATGGTTCCTTTTATTATCAAAAATGACTGTGGATTTCCAATATAAAATTATCATAAGAAAAAATCACACAAAAAGAAATTGGCTCTTAATTAAAAATATAGAAACTCTTAAGAAACGAAATATATTTTATGTAAAATAAAAGATACTTTGAAAGATAATCAATTTCTTTCATCCTCAATTATAAATGGAGGAATAAGTGCTATTATTTTTATATAATAAAATAATAATATCAATCTAAATTTTCATTAAGTAATAAATAAATAGCTATTGTTAGGAATTCTTAATCATTCATCGATTTTATTATTAAGACAGCATTATCGAAACATATACTTCTTGTGAAAGTTATCCTTGAAACAGTAGATCTAATTTAAGAATTAACTTTATAATAATGATGATACTTTAGGATTTAAAAATATATTAAAATCTAGATTATATTAGTTCAATTAATATATAATGTGTATTGCCTTTTTATTATTTTAAAATTCACTCTCTTTTGGTGTTGTAGTAAGATTGAATAAATTATTTCGCAAAACTATATAATTAACCAAAATTAAATCTGATATATTCAACATTGTCCCTTTTATATCTTTGAATTATTTCATAGATTATTCCTGTCCCAAAATTCAGAAAAAATCAAGTATTAACTTACAGATTTTATTATTATAGTAGCCGAATAAGAAAAGCTTGGAATTCAATTTTGATCGTTATAACCCAAAGAAGAATAAAAAATTTCTTTCTAAGGTATAAAGTGAATCTAAAAGGTCCTTAGGGAATATTTCCATACAATAGCTGCTTAGAAAAAGACGAGGTAAAATTAAAAATCAAATACCTAAATAGCTCAACAAATGGATAAAGTTTATAATATCATATATTTTCATTAGAGAATTCAATATGTTCTTAAAGAGCTTTAATCTGGTAGGTCAACTCAGATGAAAAAGTCTTAAGCTATTTTATCCAAGTTAATAAAAAAGTATAACGTCCAAATCTAATAATAAAAGAGGATCCTTCTGGGGGCTTTTTCTACTGGAACAATGGCGAATTTAAATATACCAAAAGATAAGGAATCAATAAATGGGACTAAAATAGACCACTATATATCTTCCGAAATAAAGGATCAAATGTTTTCTATAGCAAGCAAATAGTAGATCTAAACAATAGAGTAAATAGCATAGAAAATGAATTTAATGTATTGCAAAATCTTGTCAAATCACTAATTTGTTTTCGATTTATTGAATTTATTTAATATTATATATTTAATTTGGATTTCAACTAATAGAAAAGAGAAAACATTATGTTTATATATGATTTAAAAAACACAAATCTTTTGAAAATAAGATTCAATTCTCTAGTTTATCCTAATTATTTAACAGTTTTAGCGTAATCCGCATAGAAAATCAAAATTATAATCACACAAATTGTTTTATGAACACAAAGCCATAGCTGCTTGTTTTTATCAACACGATGGCTGCAATTATTGCATTCCTTTTGTATAATGTCCTTTATCTGGATGGCTATAAGTAGTTATTTTTTTGCTTCTAAATTAGAATATAGAAACTACTTACCTCTTCTATTTTGATTGTCTTGGGTATCTCTTGCTTTAAAAAAATTTGGTCGATAATGTAAATTTTCCTGTAATTATTAACGAGCTTTTTTTTAATTTTTGATTTAAGTAAGTAGAATTTTTCTTTTCTTTATTAAGTATCAATATATATATATTTTCATTAATTTTTTTATCCAAGCGATAAATGTTTTTGTAGGATTTTTTCTCTTCTTTCAGATAAGACGAAGATGAATGGGACTAGGAAAATCAAATTTTCAAAAAATTATGCTATAAATCTGAGAGTTTAGATAGGTAAAATAACCTAGAAGTTTGTGGAGACTTGATGATTGTTCTTATAGAAAATAAATTATATAGTTTTGAAGAAATTTAGAATGAATTAATTGACAATTTAGAAGAAAAGAAGAAAGTGAATAATCTAGAACTAGATGATGTAATTTAATAACTTAGAATATTTTTTTAACTTTTGGAAATTAAGCAGAGAAAAAATAAAATTCCTATTTATTTTATTCAACAATTAGTAGATTCTGAAAAAAATCTCAATCAAGCAATAAATAACCTGCCATATTGGTAAAAGACAATAATATAAATTATAACTTAAATTTTACTCAAGTAATAAGATATTTTGAAGGCAACCAATAAAGAAGAACTCAAAACTTTGATCTTCCCTACTCATGAAGAATATCAAAAGTATATTTTAAAACTACTTTTAGATCTAGAATATTAGTTGGCCCGACCATATTCGGATTATAAAATGGAAATTTTATTTATATAATTGATGGAGTTTAAAAATAAGTAATTTTAATACTATGTCAGGGAGGAGAAATGAGGATGGGTAAAAAGAGAGGAGTTTGGAAAGAATATGGAATATTAGATGAAGATTTTCAAAATGAAACTTCTTTGAAAATCCAATTTAATTAAGGAATGATCACATATATAAAGGATGGAGAAATATTATCATAGTATAATTAGATATTCATCAAGATGTAATTCAATTGATCATGTTTTGTTGAAAAATATTTAATAAATCAAATTTCAAAGATGGAATGGAAATTATAACAATGGAAAGAAATCTGGAAAGTTTTAAATTATTTGGAAAGGTGAAAATTTGAATATTGGTGGGGAATATAATCAAAAAGGTGAGAAGTTTGGGTCATGGACTGAGTTATTCGAAAATTATGGAGAGTATAAATGTCATTGTTGATTATAGTAAATCCCAAGTTTATTATATTGGGGAATATTTGGATGGAAAAAAATATGGCTCATGGTCTCGATAATATGATGATGGCTTGAATACAATTACTTTGTATATATAATATTCAGCAATAGACCTTTGGGAATGTATAGCGAGGAAAGATTGAAAGATGGGGTGTGGTTGGAATTGCATGAAAAATTTTGGGAGTAAAATTTATATTTGAATTAAGTAATCATTAAGTCTTTTATACTGGATAGTATAATAAAGGAGTGAAGAATGGTTTTTGGGCTATGAAATAAAATTTAAATAATAGTAAAATAATGTAATTTGAATGCTGATTATCCATTAGAGGAGGAGGATTTTACAATCAAAAAGGAATGAAAAGTGGAGAATGGAATGAAAAATATTTTTGGGAGTAATTGATTATGATGAATTTTAAGCAATTTAGTAATCGAAGTTGGAGATTATGAAAATGGTAGAAAAATTGGAAATTGGTTTTCAAAAATAGAAAAGTTACGTACCAATATTTTTGCACTAGAGTCTTAATCATCACAACTACATTTTCATGGTGATTATAAAGATGGAGTAAAAGTTGGATTGTGGGATATCTTCTTTTAGGATGATGAGAATTATAAGTTAATGTAAATTTTAATATTTATTGTCACAGAGGAGGAGGTATTTATGATGATAAAGGTATGAAAAATGGAAAATGGATTGAATTCGATAAGAATTACAAATAGTAATTTATATTATAAACTTTCATCAGTAACTAAGTAGTCTGGGTTGGTTAATATAAGAATGGAAAGAAATTTGGTTCTTGGGAAGACAAAACCAAACATTATATATCATAAATTTATATACATTCAGATTTGGAGGCATGTACGATTCTAATGGAGTCAAATAAGGAAAATGGAGTTTACGAAATTAGTTAGTTACTGATCCTTTTTGCTATGATGATTATGATTAGAATGGATCTTATATTAATGGAATAAAAGTTGGAAAATATTCTGATCATTTTTTTAACATTAAGTTGTAAAATTGATATAAAGTTTTAGCTTTTAAGGCCAATATAATGATAAAGGAATGAGGAATGGTAAATGGAAGGAAATTAAAAATAAAGATAATCAAAAGTGTAAAATTATTTATGAAGGGGAATATGATAACGGTTTCTAAATTGGAAAATGGGAGATATATGATGATAACTATGATAGACTTCTGTAAATATCCTAAATTATTATTGCATAAAGAGGTGGTGGAACATATATTTAAGAAGGAATTAAGGATGGCATGTGGATTGAATTGCATGAAAATTTTTTTTAGTAAAAGAGTGTTTAGTATATTAGTCGTGTTGAAGTTAGATACGATGGATAATATTAAAGTGGTATAAAAATTGGAGATTGGATAATAAAGAAAAAAAATATGAAAAAAACTAATTATAAATAAATGTACTTATTTCGGTGTATTTTATTAGTGGAGGTGGTTAATACAATGATTAAGGGATGAAAATAGGGTATTGGGAATATCTGTCAAAATTTTAGTATTTTAAGTTGTAATTAAAAAGTTTTTGGAAAAATTTAATTGTCGGTAACTACATTCAAGGCAAAAAAATTGGTATATTCAAAGAAGAAAAGGCAAGAAAATTACTCTGATTATTATATAGAATTTGCAAGTTTCATAAATTATCACTGAATTCTAACAATTTTGATTAAATTTCTAACTAAGGTTTATGGCAATCCCGAAAATAAAATACCTTATCTAACATTATAATAATATATTTTTGTATATGATATATTGAGATAAAATGTTTCTTTCAAAAAATCATTCAGACTTTCAAGGATTATTATCAATTAAAAAAATAAACTGTATATTTATTATTCTCTTAAATAATCTGAACTTAAAATGGGACATGACCAATGGAAGTGAATGTTTGTGTCGAACTGGAGGAAAACCTAACTGTCATCAGGCCGAGCGATTTTAAATCCCTCATGCATGCATGGAGAGAAGGGTTATGATGTCTTTCGCCAAGATCATTAAAATTTCTCAGGATCCAATTGAATAAGTGAAAAAACTCTACTAAAGTCTAAGAAAAAATTAAAAGGACAATCCTGGTGGCATTATATATAAATTATGCAAACACAAATAAGCAAGATTAAATGTGAATTGATGATAACTATTTGCATTTCTCATTTCTTCAAAGGATTCGTAAAATAATAAAATCTCTATGTTTTTTAAGGTAGTTCTATTAAGATAAATTGATTAGCGATATCTAAGGATTTAAGAATGAATATCAGTTTTTCACTTCAAAATTCCACAATTCTCTATGTGATTGTGATTGACTTAGATTAAATTATAAACTATTTTCGTTCAAGGTTTAAGATGTAAAGAAAGACCATAATTTTGCTAATAAAATGAAGATGATATTAATCAGGAGAAGTATTTTACTGATAGATTTAGGACATCTTCGATCTTATATATTCTTAGGCTTAACTTTGTGTTTTACTTAAACTAACTCTATACTTAGGGGTCATTGCCTTAATATTTGATTTCCTAGATTACAACTTAGTTAATGTCTAACCACCACTTCCTCTCACTTAGTTATTGGATTTCCACAAGTTCCTACATTGAGATATGAAATCATACGAGACACAAGGGCATTTATCTCCTAAGTGGCTCATCCTACTACTGTAATCGAATACTTATTCTTTACCCTGTAATCATCATTCAGAATTTTCTTTCCCATCAAGTTATCTGAAAAAGATTATCTTTTTGAAACATAATAATCTCTTTTCTCGTCATATTACTTTATTCACCAAAGAGGTTATGGACGTAGATCACTGTTAAAGTAATTCATAAATGCTTTAAATATTTTTGTGGTAATTAGATTAGATTCATGCATTCAACTTGTTAAAGGGTGTTCTTAATTTGTATCTGTAGGGTAATCTTACATGTCATTTTTGAAATAAATATCTTTAAAATGGTAACTCTTGAAAATATACATATGATTGTATCTATTTTAAGTGTTTGGGGGAGAGAAATTTTAAGGGGAATAAATTTTAGGAGATATATTGAAGGGTCTGAATTATCAACTTGTAGGTATAGTAGAGAACAAATTAAGAATTATTTGTTAAACTTGCCACAAGGTAATTGTAAACTATAACCCTAAAAAAGAGGTAGTAATACTATCAAATATATATTAAGTAATAATGGTTGATAAAATGAAAAATTGAAATAAGGTTAGGCTTAAAATTCAAATATAGGACAACGCATTTAAATTTCACGTCATGAAAAACGAATAATAAATTTTGGTGAATATTTCATAACTCAGTTAATGATACGACTAAATTGGTATCTTCATTTAAACTGAAAAATGGTTTAGGAAAATCGTCTTAGTAAGATGACTATTAATACTTAGGGTTAATTTTTAGCTAATTTAATCTATTTTTAATATTAACTATTATTTTTTTAACTATACTTTTTCCTTGTTAGATGGTAAGTAATTTGGATAGATTTATAGAGCCTTATCAAAATACACAATTACTTTTTATTATCTTTATAACGATTGAATTAAAAATATAATGACTATTACCTCTCCACTTACATCTGATGAGTAGACTTCTGAATCCAACTCAAGCAGGAAAGGAAGGGTTTAGAACTCGAGCCCAGTTTAAAGCCAAGGCTTACCTCTGTGACACAGGGCTATCCGCAGTCCGGGTGTAGTACAGCCTGGGCGCAGGAGTACAAGCGAAACAAGAAGTTGAATAAAACATTAAGAGAATCAGTTATATGACTTAGATTAAAAGATAGGTAGTCAAGGAAATGAAGTTTGTTTAACTGAACATGAAGGTTCAAGTCCTTTGAAGAAGGTACCGGCGAATTCGATTGGACTAATTGAATCTCGTCTACGATACTTTAGATTTGGCAATATCCAGATCAACACTAAAATATATGGTGAAGTTAGTAATGATAATAACCATGACAAATGACTAGTGCTCCTACTTTAAGTGAAGGTAATTGATGTCCAATCAGCGAATTTGAAATAATAATCTGGTATCTGAATTAGATACTGAAATATGATTGGATGGCAGGATTAACTTTTGATAGACTGTGATATGTCCATACATCAATTATTATTATCATTATGAAATAGATTAATTAGGCACACTAATTTATTTTGGTGACCTAAAGTAGGATATTTCACTTCTTGATTTTAGTCAAAAAATATGTAAGTTATTTATGGGATGCATTTTTTTCGAATTTTTACTATTGATATAAATTATAATTGATTAAGTCAAATATTTATTTTTCATCTTTATTAAATAATTCACATTAAATGTGATTTATGCATTTATAGTTTCATTTCTTCTCTCTGCTTGGTACTTTGTACTTCTATAAAAAATATCAAGTGCTATTAGTTGAACTTTACAGGAAAATTTAATTAAGTTTATGTTTTTCTAATCTTTAATCGATGAAATACAACGAATATAAGAATTTTCTTTATTATGCTCAAGGGCTATTCTTCGCGGTAAAATACTATTACATTCATAATCAGAAGCATTGCATAGTAAAAAACTAATTAAAGGTAATTGTTATTTGTGTGATATAATTATTTGATCTCTCTAATCTAGAATTATTAAGATTTATTTTTTAAATTAATATAAATTAAGCTATAGAAATATTTAGAAAACAGATGATTAATGAAATTAAATTAACATTTTAATAAAGAAGTAGAATTGGGATTATAAAGAGTGAGAAAATAAGAGAAGAATGCATACCTACAACGAGGAAATGAGAAAGTTTAGAATAATATTGTTAATAATCTTTTTAATAATTTATGCCTATTATTAATGACTACAGTATCAGAAATCTAGAATGTTCTTATAATAATAATAATTTTATTACTAATCTTTAACTTAGATGGACTCTCATATAATTATCTAGGGCCAAAATTTACTTTGCATGTCTAGGTCAATGCTTCGTTTCAAGAATAATCTTTAATAACATTGGAAAACTGTCATTTAAAATCCAAATTATGGATTTTAAGTTTCTCTTATCTTAGTGAAACATTCTCAAAGTTGTTTACTATGGAACTAGCAATTCAGACCACCAAACTCACAAGTATATTTTGAAAAATGAGAAGCTATTGAGTTACTTGCCATTAAAGTTATACAACTCTACTGATTAATCGTCTTAATATTTATTTTAGCAATTCAATTATCAGACAATTATATTATGATTCTTTTTGGCAAACAGATATTTGAAAGAACATCAATAAAATCATTTGCTGGTTCATTAAACGTGATAAAACACATCTAAACTATTTATTTGAGAGAAATTTGTTAAAAGGATATTCTATCCACTTCATCATAATAATAGACTGTCGCCAGGCTTCGAATATATTATAATAGTTTCAAACAAAAATATGAAATCTTAATTTGCTTTAAAAAGCAAATTTAATTCATTGTATCAGATTTAATAATATCCACTGAAAAACAATAGGAATTCCAATATAACTTGCATTTTATTTGAAGAACTTATCCAAAGCTGAAAGTACAATTTTAAGTATAAATTTATAAGATATTATATTCTCTAAAATTTAATAAATAGAAATGTTTAAGAATGGACATAACAAAGGAGATATGTTATAATATTAACACTTCTTCAAAAAATAACATAAACAAAATAGGTTTTCATTATAAGAAATCTAATATTACAACATTATGAACCAAATTATTTTTACACCCGGGATTCAAGATTTTTTATTACCTTGCTTATGTAAAAATAGGAAATAAGTTTAATATATTATTACATAATCAAGATATTTAGCTTACTTCAACTATTATTTTTAAGACAAGGTACTCATTTAAAATATCTTCGATTATCCTAAGTGGTAAGTTAATAAACAAAGATTTCTGTGTATTCTTCTTTAATTTTGTTTCAAATAACTTGTATTAATCAATAAATTTATCCTCATCAAGTTCATGCATGGCAAAATTATTTTTGGCAATCTTAAAATAGCCTCAGCTTTATTAGCCAATATATTATACCTTTTAAATAATATATCATTTATTCCTTTTTTAAGCAAAATTACTCATTTCAGAAGAAATGAAGGGCAATATAGGAATATATAAACATACATTGAATGAGTAAAATAGATAGAAATAAATTAAGGCATTAGTGAAGTTCTGTAATTTCATAATTTTTACTTAACCAAGGTTACCTACCTTACTTTAATCAATATATATGGGTTTATTTCTATATTTTATATAATACTTAAAAATTAATTTCTCTAATTCATCTATTTATCTAATTATATTAATAATGAATACTTGGTTAATTTGTGTTTAAACCCATTATATCAGGCATGTTGTTTGTTTGAATTATAGTAATGGATGCTAACTACACCAAAATACTTGCAATGGTTATAGAAGTTTATCAATTGTGCTGATGCGATATGTATAGATAGCTTTACTTATTCTGACTTATGTAGGTTTATAAATGTATCATAATCAAGGAAGCTAAATTCTACTCTTAACTAAGGTAGTATAAATAAGCTTCTATAAACCAAATTAGGGTGCTTTTATTTTTAGTTCTAAAATTAGTAATTCTAGGAGTAAGAGGAAAAAATATTCCCAAAATTGAACAAATTATCAAAATATTAAAAGAAAATAACATATAATTATAACTTAAAAAATAAAAACTTTTAGTAGGGAGACTTTAATTCCAATATAACTAGGTGTGTCAATCCATTTATGAGGTTGACACCAAAATTATCAATTGTTAATTAACTTTGTAAATCAGCCTAGTGAATTGGATTATGAAATACCAGAAGACACAAAATCCATGTTTAATAGAAAGAGAGTAATTAATCAAGAATGTGATAAAGTACTTTAGTAAAAGGGGTGATTTATTAACTTTCATTAATTTAGAGACTTTCCAAGTGAAATACTTGACCTTTATGAATTAAATAAGGAAATTAAACAATTGGGGAAGTTCACTTTATGCTTCAGATCAATATTTAACCATGTTCAACCTCAAAACAGAACAACTGCAACTATTGAGAAGATTTATGATCGAAATGTTTTCATTACACTATGGACGATAGGAGGGACATAAGTAATCTTTGGGAAAAATAAAGAACTCAAAAAACGATTCTAAAGAGAAGAATCCGACTATAGATTAAAATGCCAAAAACTCTGGTTGAATCTCTTAGAAGTTTAGACTAGAGTAAATATTTATAGAGGAAAACAATGGAACTCCAATTAAGATTTCAAAGAGAGGATTATAGAATCTAAATTACGAGATAGAAAAGAGAAAGTTCTTAATGCTTTAAGGATAATTAACTCAATTTATAGACGTTCCAAAAGTAACACACTCACAATTGACTACTGCTTAAATGTATTAGGTTCTAATGGACGCTAACGTATTTGGCGAATAATACAATGAATATGAAGTTGAAATTATTAAAGAAATGATGGAATGGAGTAAATAACACAAATTGAAGATGCATCAAAGGAGAAGGGATTGGATTATCTGGATAGGAATTATTATCAGACGTATTAATTTACTTGGATAATTAGTAAATTCTGCTATTATTAGGCACCGTACGTCAAATGCACACATGACTAAATCTAAGATGTTAGATAATATGATATCAAGGTGAATATGCTTCATAAAGATCAAAGAAAGAAGCTTGATCTGGAAAAGGTAACAGTGTAGGAAGAGAGAATCAAAAAATAAAGTCTTAAGAGACAAACTTGATTAATATATTTTGAAAACTCTCCTAAATTGAGAAATGAGTAACAGTACATAACAATATCTGAATTTCAAATCCTTCTAATGTTCACCTAACTAGGAGTTTCAACAAAAGAGGGGCTTAGGATACATTTAATGCAAAAAGGAAGCTACATCAGGTTAAGAAATAAAATAACATATAAATTTTTTGCCAAAAACTCTCTCAACCACTTTATCAAGCATTCTTATAAAATTGAAAGCCAATTTTATGCATCGCAACTACTGAGTATATAAGAGCTTATTGAATGACTGTTAATGAAAGGATGCTGCCTAAATTGACATGAATTGCGAAGCTAGATAAATTCATGTTTTTATTAGCTAAGATTTTTCCTGATTTTCAGATTGTGCAGTTGAATTCAAAAATGCTGATGTACCTTAGGATAGATATGTTAAATTTGTGGATTACTCATCTAATCTTAGCAATTCTAGACGGATATTTTCGTAGAGGCCTGGCCATTAGAACAGTTGCCATAGATTTAAGAAAGAAATATAGTACAATTATCTCAAAAATTCTTTTTGATGATTCATTTATCATCAGTAAATTAAGCTTGCCCTGCTAATTAGGTGATCCACTTTTGTAGTCTCTATTATGAATATCTTTAATATATAATTTAATTTTAGAAGCAAAGATTAAGCTGAAATATTGCAATTCATTTATTAAAGTTCATACAGACTTGAGTCTTATCAATGCATAATTAGCAATCATAATTTATGATCACTATTTTAGTGTTTTTCAAAAAATTAGCTAGTAACACAATTTAATAACTATGAGAATGAAGAATTTAAAAATTATATTTTCTTGAAGGGAGGTCCTTAAATCTCTCTTCTTCTTTGATCAAATATATTTTAGTATTACTTTTATGAAAATAAGATATAATCAATCTTAGGATTTTAAGTTATTCAAAATATTTTTGTGCTGCTTTTAAGGTAAACAGTACCAAGATTGTGATATACTAAATTGAATAGGTATTTTCAATTCTAGATTAAAAGGAAACACAGTTCAAATTTTACGTATATCGTTAAGGTATTTCTTTGTGTCAAAAAGGATAATTAAACCAAAATACCAACCTCTTTATATTCTTAGCTCATATGAAATCAAATTTGACATCAATTCAAGTAAAATTGTACATAAGAATATATTGTTTATGAATTCATAAGACAAAATTTAAGAATTTGCAGTGATTAAAAATATTTAAAAATAGTCTGTGTTTGTTTTTGAATTTCCAGAAAAACACCTTTTTAATAGTTTTGACTTTTTAATTAATAGATGAAAATCAAATTCTTATTGATCACTCATTATTTGGTTTAAGCTTCTCTTAATTAAACAGCAATTCATCTGAAAAATGCTAATTGTTTTATCAATTTTTTCATTTGAGTTTTAAAAAAATGGGATTTTTGTTTTATTTATTAAACAAATGGTGTCTTCTAACAGTTATGTCCTAACATAAGATTTCAGCTCATAAGTTCTGTCGGCAGTATCATTTTGTGCAATCCAAATGGACCTCTGGTAAACCAAATGATCGCACTTAAAATTGCATCTTATAGAGATCCTCTTGGTTTGTAGTATTCACCTTTAGGATCATAAATAAGTTACCCTTTATAAGTATATTTGGTCTAAACAAGAGTTTTCCAAAGAATTCCTGGTTAAAAGTTAAATGAGCAAAGGCTTAGAGCAATTTCGTGTAATAATTAAAAGAAATTAATTTTAAAATATCAACAATCATATTTGATATTTTCTTTTAAAGATGGAATTTCTTAATCGGTATTGCATTGTAGCAGCTTAAAGCTTCATTTCCTAAAGTAAGAAAGAAATTTTGATGATCTTTATATTTTATTAAGGTTATAATTATGGAATTTGATAATTTTATAGAGAGCAAGAATTATCCTATCCTATTCTTAATCAAAACATAGCTTTCTCTTCTCAAAAGATTCCTTATATTATAAAATAGAAATTTTTATTCGAAATCAGATTAATAAAGTAGTAGTAGATTATCTTTAGGAATATATTTGAATGCTTATAGAAAAGCTATTAAGTTAAATCCAAAGTTTGCGATCCTACAAAATGTAATTCCATTTCTCAAAATCTAATCAGATAAATTCTTACTATAGAATTTATTCATTAAGCTGTTTAAAAGTTAAAACAATGTATCACTCTCTGCTTCCTAAAATGCTAATGAGTATTATAGAATGTGTTTTAAATAATTTCATAATTACAAATAAATCCGATTAAATTCTCGAATTATGTTGTTAATATAGAATGAATATCTTATTTTTCATAAACATCAACTTATTTCTCAATTTGGAAAATATTTATAGCATTCATTTAAATTAAGAATTTGTCTTTTCCAGTTGTGTAAAATCTTTAAATATCTTTTGATAATCAATTCATTCTAGTTAGTCGATACATGAATATCTTGATTTGAACTTACTAAATTTTTGAAAAAAGTAACAACCACAAGCACTCAATCACTTATTATGATAATCAGGTAGTTCTGGAATTTATTTTTTTTTATTCCAAATTTATTAAATATTCTCCCCATACACTTTTATAATGTAGTTATTTCTATTTCTTAATTAAGCGTATTTTTACTTCTAAAATCAATATTTCTTCAAGATTTATAATCTTATAAATACCGTATTAATTTGTTTTATTCATCTTACAATCAAAATTGATAGCGGATGCACTTTTAAAATTTTTATTATCATAGATATCTTTCATTATTAAGAACCTTAAATGACCGTAGATTTTCTACTATTTTATTTTATATGAAAAAGACATTTTAATAAAATGAGACTTAAAATTGCATTATCATAATCAAATAAATCAGGCAAGATAATTAAAAAAAAGAAGAAATGACAAAAAAAAATGATAATTGATTAAAGAAATTCTTGATAATTAATTTTCAATTTAAAATTGTTTTTTATTAGGGTTGCAAAACATAACATCTAGATTATGTAAATAGCTATTTTAAATCAATACCTTAATGAGTTATAAATTCTCCTTTAAAGATTAAAGCTCCATATGCTTAAAACACAGGATATTGATTAATAAGGAGAGTTGTAATGATTGAGCTGACTAAATAAAATGAAAATAATACCACCTTCTTAATAAAAAATGTTTGGAAAAACTAGTTCTTCAAATTTAGTAACAATATCTTTTTAAATTTAATTTAAGTGTGAAATTTGTCGCTCCTTTTTAACATCCCATAATCGTACAGATTTATCTTGGCTTCCAGAAGCTAATTAAGTACCATCAGGAGAAAAGTCTACTGATAGTACGCAATCATTATGACCCTCCAACTTTGCCTACTATTATCTTGTTTGAAAATCCCATAAACGTATAGATTTATCATCACTACCAGATGCTAATTAAGTACCATCAGGTGAGAAGCATAATGAACGAATATGATCACTATGTCCCTTTAATTTAGATATTTATTGTCCAGTCTTGAGATCCCACAATCCGATAGTTTTATCAGCGCCTCCAGATGCTAATGTTGTTCCATCACGAGAGAAACAGACAGAATAAACTGAATTTGAATGGCCATCTAATTTGGCTTTTTATTATCCTGTCTTAACATCCCATAAACGGATAGTCTTATCGCTACTACCAGATGCTAATGTAGAACTATCAGGAGAGAAGCAGACTGTGTTGACATTATTAGTATGACCTTGCAATTTACATATTTATTGTCCTGTCTTAACATCCCAAAAACGGATCGATTTATCACTACTCCCAGATGCTAATTTTTTACCATCAGGAGAAAAGTTGAGTGAATAAACCCAACTACTATGGCCATTTAATTAAACCTTTTATTGCCCTTTTTTAACCTCCCATAAACGAATAGAACAATCACTACTACAAGATGCTAAAATATTACCATTAAATGAGAAGCATAACGAGTAGACAATTCCACTGTGTCCGTTTAATTTAAGTTTTTATACTCCAGAGTTAACATCCCATAAAAGAATAGAATGATCATAACCACCTGTTGCTAATGTAGAACCATCAGGAGAAAAGCATACTGATTGGACAGAATTACTATGTCCTTCTAAATAAATATTTTGTTATCCTGCCTTAAAATCCCAGAAACGGATAGACTTATCTCCACTACCAGATGCTAATTTTGTTCCATCAGGAGAAAAGCATAATGAATAGACATAATCATTATGACCATTTAATTTAGATATTTATTATCCAGACTTAACATCCCATAAACAAATAGATTCATCAGCACTCCCAGAGGCTAATTTAGTACTGTCAAGTGAAAAACATACTGATAGAACTTCCTTATTATGGCCATTTAATATAAACTTTTGTTAACCTGTTTTCACACTCCATAAACGGATAGATTAATCTTTACTATTAGAAAAGCTTCCACTACCAGATGCTAATGTAATTCCATCAGGAGAAAAGCACAAAGAATTTACACAGCTCCTATGGCCATCAAGTTTCATTTTTTTTTTTTTTGTCTTAACATCCCAAAAACGGATAGACTTATCACCACTTCCAGAGGCCAATGTGTTACCATCAGGAGAAAAGCATAGTGAATGTACACAACTAGTATGACCATTTAATCGGGTTTTTTATTATCCTGTCTTGACATCCCATAAACAGATAGATGTATCTTAACTACCAGATGCTAATGTAGTACCATCAGGAGAGAAGAAGACTGTTTTGACATTAGCATGGCCATGTAATTTAGATACTAATAATCCAGACTTCACATTCCACAAACAGATAGATTTATCACTGCTTCCAGATGCTAATGTAATACCATCAGGAGAAAAGGATAACGATTAAATATAATCTCTATGACCCTCTAATTTGAATAATTATCTTCCTGTATTAACTTCCCATAAATAAATTGAGTCATCTCTGCCACTATAAGGACTTCCACCACCAGATGCCAATGTAGTGCCATCAGGAGTGAAGCATAATGAGTTGACACTACCCAAATGGCCTTCTAATTTATGTAACTCATTTATCTTTAAATTGTTCCATTTACAGTTTAATAATTAAGCTCCATTTAAATTTATCCCACTTATATCAACGTTGTTAAATTCTGATCCATTTAGATTACATCTTACGAAATTAGCTCCAATTAATTAAGTATTTTTAATCCTAATATTTTCAAAAGATTGGTTTCTCAAATCAGCTTTCATTTCAACTAATATATTTAGTGAGTTTGATCCACATTAGATGAATTTTTCATCTACAGCGGTGAGATGAACTAAAAATTTTAGAAACTCAATGACCTTCTTTTCGTTAATCATTTTTTTAATTAGATCTCCTCTAATTATCATACTTCCTGCAGCTGAAAAATCATTTTTATTAAAGTCATGACCTTTTAGTTCTTTGATAATATAAATTATTTTCTTAATGTTATTTTTTAAAGTTTTTAACTTCTATTCCTTATCTATGTGTGATAAGCTCTCTACTTGTAAAATATGTTTTTAGAAATGGTCTTGATTCTCATTATTTGAAAGATATTCTAGGCAGTCTTAGATTTTCTCTTTTCTAAAAATGTCAATTATAAAGCTTGATATCTATTCATCAATATCTTTTGATTGAGTTAAAACGTCCCATAAACCCTTTTTTTTTTTTAATTAGCAGAACATTGTCTTTAAAAAAATTAAACTTAAATTTCTATTAAATTTTTCGTTCAAATAGTATTGAACAAAAAAGTTATAACCTATTGATGTTAAAATAGCAGATTGGGCTTTATTGTTATTACCCTAAAATAGCATGTATAAATAATATGCTTATGTATAGATTGATTGGTTTAAATTCTAAAACAAAAGCTCTATTCTTTAGAAAAGTAATTTATTTTTAGAGGTATATGTTAAGGGAAATTTCAGAATACAATGAAATAAGAAGATGGAACTATTTTATAAAATAAATTAATTCAAAATAATCCACAAAAAAACTATTATGAATATAAACCTTGTAATATTATATAAAAATTAACATCAAAATATGATTTGATTCATAGAACTACAAGGGTATAATGATTAGAAACGCTAGAATTGAGAAACCTATCGTTTATCTAATTTATGTTTTTTTGTCAAAAACATCTTTTTTGATATTTATGAAAATTTTATTTTACATGAGTTTAATCTAAACATTAATTCCTGCCTAAGACGTATGATCTCCATAGATTTTGTCAAACGTTTCGGATATTTTGAGTTGATATTTTTAGGTTTTATAAAATAATAATGTTCATTTAAATTATTTTCTTTGAAGGCAGAAAAGAGTTTATCATATTTAAATAAATATCAAGCTTATTTGTGGAACAGGGTAAGATAAAATCAACAAATTTTTAAATCACAATAATTTTAAACTGGCCATAAATTAAGTGGTATTATGAGAAGATAATTTAAAATGATCATGGAGTATTAGAAAAATTCATAATTCGTCCAATTTTGTAATAAAAAAATCCAATGACACGACCTGAGATGATCGATTGAAATTAGAACAAAGAATAATAGCTAATGTGTTAAAAATATTGATTTTGTTCTAAATATTAACTAAATTCCTTATTTTTCTAACAAAAATAATATTAAATTATAATGATAGTGAAAGTGTGCATATATGGTTTTATAGTAATTTTGAATAGCATTTTAAGTTTATTATTTTTAATAGTGCAAAATGTATTTCCTAAAGTCCTAAATATTACTATGGAATAGAATTTATATCCATTATTAGATTAAATAAGTAAAAACAATGGAATATAGTTAAACTATGCATTTCATCATAGATGAATTGATAATGTTTAAATAGAATAATTTAATTAAATATTTATTTTTACTAATATGAAAAGCATCTCTTATTATTGCATTTTTGGTTTATTTAAAAAGAAATTGAGCTATTATATTTTCTATTTATTGAATTAGTATTAAATTTCATACTATATATTTTATTTGATTATTCATTCTCATCATTAATTTTATTTATTGTAATTCATGTACTATTTTCATAGAAGAGTTATTTTTCATCTTAAGATATCTCCTCTTTCCTCAAAGTGCAATATTGTTGACTTTTTATTAATGCATATTGTCTAATTTCTTCAAATATTTAGTGTGAAAAATGTTTAATTCTTTATTTCATAAATAAATAAAGTCCATTTTCCTTAATATATTCTGTTTCATTAATGATAAACTATCTTACAATTTCGGTTGATTAATAATCAAAATTAATATAATAAATGGGAATTTTTGCAAATTTTTCATATATTATATTTCTTTTCTATGAATATTTCTTTTAATATTTATTTCAGCATTTTTAAATATTGTTATTTCCTCTTAAACAATAACTTATATATTTAGTTAATTAATCCGCACTTTGTTAATTTTTTACTCTTTGAATTTAATTTAAATTAATGAAGATCCCTTCTTGTGTAGAGAATAGAAAGTTATTAAAAGATTATAAACCCAATTATCTCTACTATCCTAAACTCTATCAATAGCAAGCATATTTACGATCGCGGTGTTCAACAAG